>PVJD01016282.1:0-21602 GCA_004026545.1 Mormoops blainvillei | reverse complement strand
GGGTAGAATAAAGAAAGACATGGAGAATTCCAGCAGAGAAATGGAAACTATGACAAAGAATCAAAGAAATCATAAAACTGAAAACAATAGCATTTGTCATGAAAAATTCACTAGATGGGGTTTGCAACAGACCAGAGACTGCGGAGAAAGGGCCGTCAGAAACATACGGGTTCACCTGGAGGGCTGGGCGGGCCACCGGTGGCTGGGCTCCACCCCCACCCCCTGAGTTCCCCAGCTTGGGGTCTGTGTGATGAGGCCCAAGGACCTGCATTCCTAAGGACTTCCCCAGGGGAGCTGGTGCTGTAGGCCCAGGGGTCACGCTTGAGAACCACTCACCCGGAATTACCGGGGAGCACCCAAACACTGCCCCCCACCTGAGCGACACAGCCTTTTTGTGTGTTCTTAGCAAACTCCTGACTTAGAGAGACAACTATTAGTTGTCTCCTTCCGGAGTGGCTGCCTCTAATGCTATCTTTCTTTGTCTTCTGGGTTAAGATTGCCCTTGAAAATCTGATTTTAAAAAGCCCGTGATCCATTCCCACAGTGAAATGCGCGTGCACAGGCGCCCGCCCTCGGCTCGGTGCAGCGCGGCCCTCTCTGCTTCGGCTGGCTTCTGTTCCCTTTGGCCCCTGCGGCCAAGACCCTCCGACCCAGCCCCGAGACTCGAAGCCCGCCCTCTCCAGGACTATCCGCTGAGACACACTCCTCCCTTGATTACCTCTGGAAAATGGTCTTTCTGAGGAAGCTGGAGAACAGATCTTCTCTTTCAGTATTTAACATCCTTTTTTTTAATAGTTTAAAGTTTTGGCCATGTGTAAATTAAAGCACAAACACACCACACACCCTGCATTTTAGTTTTCCAACTAAAGGAGGAAAGAGCACACGGTCTTTTTCATGAAATCCAAATCAATAGCCAATTTAAAAACCTTTAACGCCTTTGGGTGGTGCATACAAATGCACTGTTAAAAGTCAGCAGTGACTTAGTCGTGGCAATGAAATCACACTCCGGCTGTACCTCAAACTAACTACCTGTTGTGTAAGTGGCTGACACGTGCCACCCTCCCTGCCGACCTGTTTGAGACTCCAGGCGGAAGGCGGACGTGAAAGAACTTAGGACATGCGAGCAGCAGCGTGTGGTCTGCAAGGAGAGGCTATTTGATTTGTATCAGCAAGGCCGTCCTCGTAATGCCTGTGGGGTTCGCACCTTCCAGGGACCGCCTAAATGCTCCCGCCTGCCCGCCGCTGAAGCCCGTTCTCCTGGCGCTATTTTCAGGTGGGTGGCAGATAGGAGACTCTTCTTGGACAAAACTCAGCTCCATATTATTCAAATCTAGCCCCCCACCCCTGCTCAACACACACACACAAGAATGCGAGTTAGACCAGAGCAGATGAACGTGGCTGTTGGAGCCGGCTGGGCTGAAGGGCCAGAGGGGGCAGTCCCTGGAGGAGGTTTGACAACTGGGCTAGGTTTGAAAGATGACCACTTAGTGAGAGAGAAAGGGGGTGCCCTTCAGGCACAGGACTAGCCAGCGGAGAGCAGCGAGGGCCCCGGGACTGCCCCGTTCAGCAGACATTTAACGTGCCCGGTGCATCTGGGGCAGCGGGAGACGCCCTGCCCTCCAGCTGCTCAGTGTCTGGTGGGGGTGAGGAGAGGGGTGGGGTGAGGGCAGTCCATGTAGCTCAGGTGGCTTGAGGGTCCGCGAAGGGCCACAGTGCTGGCTGCGTAGCTGCCGAGGCCTGGCTTTGCAGTCAGTGGGCGCTGGGTTTGAGTCCCAGCTCGGCCACTTACTGACCACATGGCCAACTTGTTACTCAGCGACACCAACCTCAGTTTCCTCACCTGCACAATGGGGTTAATCCCAGGGTCTGCCGTGAAGAGCCGTGGAAAGTGTTCACTGAGTTAATGTACCTCATGAGCTTAGCACGGTGGCTACCGCAAACAGGCTTTCTGTGGTGGGGACTGTTTCTGCTCGTCATTCCCCACTGTGCCACCATGAGTGCAAGCATCTGGGACACACTGGTTCCTGACATGCCAGTGTCCCGTTCCTGAATGCTGCTGCTGTGCCCATTCCTTCAGGACAGATAAAATGTTTTCTAATGTCAGAGGGGAAAGGGAGAGTCCACCGCACAGATTCGGAGAACTGGGTACCCATCGGTGACAATGGGGACACCGACAGGTGACACCGAATACAGAATATCTCACGCAATTCCTTTGAAATGCGCTGAGAGAGAGAGACAAGCCCACTTCTCGGCTTTGCTCTTAATTGGTCACGTTCTGAAGCATGCTGCTCCTGGTGACCCCAGAGCTAATAAGCAGCCAGCCATAGCCCTCGCTGCGTCGAGAAGCAGCTCATGACAGGGGGGTTTGCTGGGTGTCAACAATCATCACTGGGGTTTGGGAGCCAGTGACATATCCATCAATTTCTCTTTCCCTGGGAGGTATTGTTTCAGGCCAAGGGATCCTTTTTAAAGGGAGATCAATAAGCAGAAATTCAAAGTTACCCCAAAGTCACCTGACACATGACATGGTCCCAACATGGCCCGTTGTCTTGCCCTCCCCCAAGCCAGCTCCCGCCCCGCTTACCTGGCACCAAACTGGAACCTCTCTGCCACCTCCCTCTCCCCACCTTTAATCAATCACCAAATCTGATGATTCTGCTTCCAAAGAGTCTCTCCACCCCCATTCCCACTGCCCTGGGCCCGGTTGCGTGCTAATGAGACACCTGCCTTTGTCTCCTAACTGCTCCCCTTGCCGCCATTCTTAGTCCCTTTCAAGCTATTCTCCGTGTGGCTGCAAAAGAGAACCTTCTAAAATGCAAATTCCATCCCATCGGGCACCTGATTCAAACATTCCAGAAGCTCCCGGTTCACTTCAGGAAAAGGCTCAGCCCCAGGGCTGCCTGCCTCCCGGCCCCTCCTCCCTGCGCGTTGCCCACGGACACTCGGGGCCTGCCCGGCTGTGCCCGTGTTGCTTCCTGCCCCCAGGATGGCCTCCTTCCTTGCTGGCCTGGACACTTCTTCCCTCCCCGACCTGGAGGCTAGGCGCTGTCGTCACTCCCTGTGCGAAGCCCTCTCCAGCGGTCTCCTCGCACAGAGAGCCGTACTTCCACTGCTGAATGCGGCTCCTTGGGCAAAAATTCTCCGCATCAAGCCTTCCCCTATTTCAGATCGGGAGCAAGCTGACATGGGGGTCCTCGCCTCTTCACCGCCCAAGCGCAGGGCCTGGGAGGCTTCCCGCGGGCCCTTTGATTTCACTGTCACGGCCTTTGTAAATAGGCAGGTGCTATTACTGGCCCCAGAATTACCGGGGAGCACCGTGGGGATGGAAACAGGCCCAGAGAGGTTAAGCAGTTTGTCTAAGATTACACAGGCGAGAAGGTCAGATGTACAGACTTGAATTGAAAGGGCTCAAAAACATATTAGCTTCTTTATTGGGTTTTGATCGGGTGCTCATTATTTTATATCATTGCCACACACACACACGCACACACACCCTGAAAAGACATTCAGAGCAAGAGCCTAAAGGGTTCTAATGGAAATATTTAGGCAGATATTCACGATATTAAAGGGATTCTGATAAATATATGGTATTAGAATATATTAGTGGCTGGCAGGGACCTATATGACCACTTTCAAAGTGGAACTCGCTTAGAAGTAAAGTCCTGGAAAGCCTGAGTTTAGGAACCTGGGTTCATTTCCATGTGTGGCATCAGTTTCCTCCAGCGGAAAGCGGCGGGCACCTGCGGCGGGTGCGCACTGGGGTGGCGGGTGCCCAGGGGCTGGCAGTGGGCAGCCACCATGTCCGCTACAAACAGTAGCAAGAATAGTGACAAGGTTTCAGTCCCTGAATGGTGACTGTGTCCCAGGCACTGTGCTAAGCACTTGTCATGACCTAACTCTCTGATAGCTGGCCCAGGGCTGCACACTGTCAGTGAGCAGATGCGGAACTGGACCCCACGTCCACTGGAGGTCACAGCTCACGCTCTGGTCACGGTCCCACCACAGCCACACCTCGCTACGGATGACTGTCTGCCAAGATACAAGCAGGTTCAGTGGCTGGCAGGTTCACTGGAGCTGCGGTGGTCCGGGTGTCATGTGATCCATGTGCTATACGCACGGGGTTGTGGGGGTCTGTGAAGACCACCACCCTCAGACAGCAGGCTCCAGCCATGGAGGCCAGCCTGGGGTCTCTTTTCCCATGTTAACAACTTTACCCTGAGACCACCGAGCAGGACGCAGGTCTCCCCAAAGTCCCCCGGAAGGTAGAAACAGAGGTCATGAGACAAACAGGACACAGGACAGCCCCGCATTCTGAACTGGAAAAAAAAAAAAAAAAAGAAACAAACGCTGGTACTTCTCTGAGCCCAGTATTGAAAGAGTTAACCCAAAGCTGCCTCCGTGATGAATGGCTATAATACTGTCGACGTAATGGGTTTCCTATTTAAATTTTGTGAGGATTTAATCAGTTGGGCGCAGCTGTGAGAGATGCACCATAAACTATGTTGAAAAATATGTAGACATATACATTTATCTGCTACAAATTAAGCTCACTTAGAGGTGGTCTTAATGGCCCATGCAGCCATCATTACAAGCATAAATTCTAAACTGTCTGTTTCCAGTGAATTTGCTTTGAGAAAAAAATTAATGCTCATCCTAAGCAGAGCACGGTAATAAATGAAAGGACCCTTAATTTGCAAAGCGCTAATAGCCCGGCCATTTTTCATTAGGATCCCCACGTTGGATCGGCCAGCGCGGGGTGGCTTCGTGGGGGATTCCGTGACCCAGGCTGGGGAGGGACGCGGCGGGCTTGCTGGAGGCTGCCCCTCGGAGCTTCACTGGATCTGCTCAGAGGAAGGCTGGGACCCTGGTTCCAAAGCCAGGCTATCGGCTGGCACGCCCGCGGGCACACCCACCTGCCCGCCCTTGTGTCTGGGCGGTCTTCTTCCACCCAGGGTTATACATGAGGCCTCGTCCCGGCCACCACGGTGAAACTTCGCGCATAGATGACCCAGCAGTGAGCACACATCTTGACAATCCACGGCAAATGGAAGTTCTTCCACTTTCTCCTGGTCCCGGCCCAGCCAATGGCTGCGGCCGGGGTCCCAGCCTGACCCTGGCAACTCCCTTCTCCTGGAAGAAACCGAGAGCTGCCAGTTTGCAAGAGATTCTCTCATTTCTCTTCCCACATCTCAGGTGATTCTTACCTTATAACCACTCTGGGACATAGGTACGACCATCTCCCCCACTTTAAATAGGGGTGCAGGGCCCGGACAAAAGTCAGGTGCAAGAGACACCTAGGCGCAAAGTATAAGGAGGCCCTTACTCTCGGGGCCTACAAGTGCCAAACCAATATGGGCATGACCTTGACATTGAATGTGTCCTTAAACTTTACCCCTTAAGTGGTTCTCTTGCCTCACCCTAGTCCCAGCCCTGGATGGCGGCGCCAAGCACAGAGAAGCTAAGTAACCTGCCCGGGGACACCTAGGTGCTGAGAGAGCTAGAGTCGGGTTCCGAGCCGCGGACTCCAAATTCCGAGGGCGTTTCCACGTGCTGTGATGCTGCTCATTTAGCCCGAGAAGCTTTATTTCCGGCCGCCCGAGACCGGCACTGACGGGGAGCCTAGCTGCCGCATACCTGGTCTGGTCTCAGTTTCTTTCCAGCACTTTCTACTTTCAGAAATAAACCAATCAATTCATTTTTTGTCTGTTGCCCGTACACTCCCGAGAATATTTGCCACTTTATCTCCAGTGGTTATAAAAGGGCTCGGCACCTAGTAGGTGTTCAACAAGTTCCATTATCCGGCAAACAAAGCAATGAGCAATTATGTGAAGCTAGCCTAAGTATCCACGCACCTAGTCTCAGGCACCCAAAAGATGGAAAACCACCATCTCGGAAGTTGGGTTTACTTTCCCTCTTAGTGTTCGGTGTTCCCACAGCTCGATGGTTTGTGTGGGAAAATCCAACCAGGTAGGAATTAAAATCTGGGTCGGTTTAGCCTGGCTCTTTTCCAGTGACCAGAAAGGTAGAAACACATTCACCAACACGTGTGACGGAGGGCGTTGAAGGATTAAGACGCTGAAACCAGAATCTTAAACAGACAAACAAACTATCCAATCGAAACCTGAATGGCAGCAAAGACACCAGCTCCCCGCTCCCGGGAGCGCCTTGAGGGGCGGGCTGATGGCTCCCTGTCAGCGTCAGACCTGGGTGACAGCTCCCAGGACATTGCCCTCTGCCTGGCCTGCTGCAGCCCCGATGGAGACAAGTCATCCCACGGGGAGACAAGTGGCCTCAGGCAAGCCCAGCTCCATCGCCAGGGGAAGCCCCCGGGGAGGAGAGTAAGTCTTTACAGGTCTAGCCTGCGTTCCACACAATTTAACAATCGACGAGGCTGTGGAGACAGGCAAGCGTCGGCCCTGCATGAGCATCGTCACCACTGAAACACAGGATGAAATCAGAAGCAGCCAGAGAGGCACCTGTCCCCTGTGCGCAGAGCCTGGGTGAAGTGGCCCCGGGACGCTGCACTTACCGTCTCCTGGGTGAGGTGGCCGGGCAGGGTCCGCACAGACCCCGTCAGTGTGTCTGGCAGACTGGGGAGTGGGTGGCGAGCGCCGCACTGGAGTTCACACGCAGACAAGGCCAGGCCGAACCCCTGACAGGTCGCAATGATAATATTGTCCTTTACAGCAAATTGGGTGAAACTCAGATCGGAACCCATGCCTGACACCAAGCTAGGGGCCTCTGTCTCCCCTACCAGCTTCCACGCCAGCACGGTGAAGCCCTGGCCCCCACTCGCCCATCCACCTGGCCGCTCTTCCTCTGGGACACTGATGTCTGCCTGCCCCTGACAGTTTGGGAGTCACTGGCGTTCTCGGAGCTCCCGCAAGGTAGAGCTCTGAGCCCACATGCGCCACTGCCATGCTGCATGGCTTGGGCCCCCGCACGCAGCCCCAGGGGGGCAGAGGCCGCGAGGATTCACCCAACTCACCCACTGCCACCGCCTCCCAGCCCAGAGGTGAGCGCTGAGGAACCCTTGCAATCAATCCCCCGCTGATGGCCCGCACCAGAGCATCCCAGCTGCAGGGGGCTTGCCTCACCTGGGAAGCTTGTTCCCATGCCAACTTTGACTCAGCAGGTCTGGGGATTTGCATTTTCAACAAGTCTCCAGGTGAGGTCCATAATGCTGGTCGTGGGATCTCTCTTTGGGGCGGGGCAGGGGGGGCGGGTGTCTATGTCACCGTGTCAGACATGCCCATGGGCTGTTAGTGCAGAGAGGTGGGGCCCTAACCCTGCTCTTACCTAATGAAGTGAGTTCCTCAGACAGCCTGAAGTCTTGTCACCCCCTTTGCCTTTTTTCAGAGCAGACAGGCACCCAGCACACACTAGGCCTTAGTATTTTACTAGATGCTCTAAGTGTGCAAATGACAGGCTGCTGGTACGCAGGTTGGGTGGGGACGGGGAGGTCCCACTAGACAGGGACCAGCAGAGTCCTGGTGTGACGGGCCAGCCTGTGGGGTTGTGACCTGACACTGCCACTTCTGGCCTGTGGGGCCCTGGGTGGGTTGGTCAACCTCCCCATATCTCGAATACCCCATTTCAACATGGAGATAGTGTCAGCCCTCCCTCACTGGGTGGGGAAGGGCGGAGAGGGTGGGCCAAGGAAACACGTGTTCCCCTTGAGTTCTAATCACGGGCTCGTGCACACCGTTCTTACCAGTTACGCAACACACAAGTGGGCGTGTGTCTTGGCCAGGCCCGACCCAGAACAGCAATTCAGGGCAGTGCCCCGAAGCCCAAACTGGAGACACCGGGGACCAAGAGGCAGCTGCCTTCCAGATGTTGTGATGTAACTGACAAAGAGTCATCTGCCTGCAATGATGTTTTCAACAAGAGACTTGTTTGCATGTTTACACAAAGAGATGGAAGTCTGAGCCGCAGGTCTCCACAGAGACAGGTGCCCGAGGGACCCCATGGCACCTGAGTTACCCAGCAGGTCACCCTGCCTGGCCCAGACCTGGCCTTGTCCCCTGGGACCAGCACAGTTCTGTCTGCCCCCATAGGGTCTGGCATCCTGACTTTAGCAAAATGGCAGAATTAGGAAGCTGGGCAAAGCCAGAGGGAAGAAACGTCTCTCCAGCCTCACGCAGGGTAGACAATGGCAGGTGCGATGTGGTGATTCCTAAGAAATGCTGTCGGGTCCTTCAGATAACCGGCCTGCATTCCTCAGACGCGCTTGGTCATTGCCCACGGTTCCTGGCTCAGGGGTCCCCACAGCCCTGGAGTCTCCGGACGATAAGAGTATTCGGAGCATCTTTTGTTAGAATGTTTTAGGTTTTTTGTCCTCAGTTTCTGAACTGGTTTCGGATCCATAAAGATAAAATGGCGTCTCCTTACTCATGACAAGCCCCTTTGCGCCACAGCTGGGCTTATGGTAATGAGGGGACTTTTGGAAGCACCTAAGGATGGGGGTTGGTTGCCAGAGGGACCTTGAATAGAGGGAAGGGGAAGAGGGGAGGAGGCTGGAGGTTGACTCAATCCCCAGTGACCAGTCATTTAATCAATCGCGCCTAAGTGGTGAAGTCTCTATCAAACCAAGAAGGATGGGGTTCGAACTGCTGCCAGGTTGGGGAACCAGAATGCTTCCAGGAGCCATCATGTGGGGCCCCACACCCCACAGGGACAGAAGCTCCCTTGTGTGGGACCTCACTTTCGGCATGTCTCCATCCCACTGTTGATTTGTATCCTTTAATCTCCTTTGTAATAAACCAGTAACCCCCCTTAAGTTCCATGTTTCTTAATGTAGCCCAAAGAGGGGGTCCAGGGAACATCTCATTCAAAGCCCACCAGGCAGAAGCACAGGTGGCAACCTGAACTTGAGATTGGCATCTGGAGGTGAGGGTGGTCTTGTGGTGCCGAGCCCTTGACCTGTGAGATCTCACGCTGCCTCCAGGTAGCAAGCGTCAGAATTGAGTTAAATTGTGGGACACGCAGCTGGTGTCGCAGAATTGCTTGCCGTTCTTGGGGGACAACTCCTCCCCTAACCCCATCTGAATTGGTGACCAGAACCGCTGGCCGTTCACAACAAAGCAGAATGAATGAGTCCTTCCCAAAGAGGAGTCCTTCCCTCCTGGGGCGATGCGTAGCTGACCAATCCCAGCTAATGACACGGGTTTCCTCTGGCCTTAAGAGACCCTCTCCAGGTGCAAGTCCCCTGTCCCCCCCAGCCCATGCGCCCCACTCCCCGCTCCTTCTGAGCCTAGACCTCAAGGAGCTCATTCCTCCTCGTCCTTCCGGTCTCACCTCAAATGTCCTCTTCTCAGACAGGCCGGCCGCCGTGGAGACACACAGCCCCTGCCATCCCTCTCTTTCAGAGCACCTGTTTGTTTCCAGAGCAGAGCTTGCCACGATTTCTAATTGCACGTTTTTGTGCGTTTACTCGTTTTTTGGTCTGGCTCCCCCACTGGGCAATGAGTGCCGTGAGGGCAGGGCTGCGTCCACGCAGCTCTTTTCTGCATCCCAACTCCCAGCCCAAGTCAGGAGGTGGAGGAGTTGACCACGCCCTCTGGGTCCTTCTTTGTCTAAGGGGCCTCCCTGCTTCACCCTCCCCCACCCGTCACAACACACCTAGAAGGCAAATGCTATCATTAGACCTGTGTTTATCAAGAAAGAAACTGAGAAAGATACGTTTGGCCGCTTATTCACGGTCACATAGGACTCGGCGGATCTATGAGCCGGTCCAGGCGTGGCCGACATCAGAGTTGGCCCTCTTAGGACTCCGTGCTGCCTGTCATGACATGGATGCTCAAAAAGCGTTGGCTGAATGAATAAACGATTAGAAGCGCTCAGCCCCGTCCAGTCCAGCTCTGTGAATTCAACCCGGCCCGCATCGCCAGGCACTCAGCAGTGTGCTTGGTGCGGTGGGGACATGCCCTCGAGGAAGTTCATGGTGGAGAGAGAGGCCCCTGTGTCAACAGCCCGGCCAGCTCTCTCTGGTTCTCTCCTGCATGCCTGAGGAGCTCATCAGGTGCCCTCGGGCCACCTGAGGGTCTTGTGTGGGTCTGAGATGCGCACAGCATTCCGAGGTCCCAACTCACCATCCTCGATTTATGGGACAGACGCCCAGGCCCGGAGAAGCTAGGTAGCTTGCCCAAGGGCGCACTGCTAAGAAGTAGAAAGGGGGTTTGAATCCTTCCAGACTGGCTCTGGAAAACCCATTACATGATACAAGTTCAGGGTTAAGAAGCAAACAAAGATATAAAAGGATGCATTAGATTTACCCAGCCTGAGTTTTGTCACGGGCAATGGAAGGCCGGAGGCGACAGCGGTCCCTGCCCTGTCTGTGACGGAGTGGCTGGCGAAGAGGTGGGGAAGGGTTGGCCCGGGCGCTTGGGCCCACGCAGGCCCCCGCCGGCCTCTGCATGTGTGTCCCTACACGGGTGACACCCTGCCGCTAGCAGAGCCAAGTGTCAGGAATTAGAAAAAAAAAACACCAACCGTCCAATGGAATACTTCAGAAACGATGAGACCTACAGAGACAAGAGAAATGAGTTCAAGTTCAGTATCTTTTTTGGTAAATTCTCTCCAACAGATTTGGTTCAGCCCTGGAGCCATTTCTAGGCAGGACCAGGTGCAAAGCAGTAGTACCCTAACTTTAGCCATTCACGTTGTCATTTCCGGGAGCTCAGTTAATTACTTAATGCTTTAAATAAACTCACTTAAGGAACATTGTTTTAAAATGTATGAAAAATACAGTTACTTAAACACGGTCATTAAAAAACTCTAAGTGGAAAATTAGGACTATTAGGTGGTAACATTAAAAAGAAACAGTGAAAACAAAACAATAATTAAATTCAAACCAGATATTGTTACCCGGCCTCAATCAGAGGCCGGCCGTGTGTTGGTGACGAAGGGAGAGAAGTGCTGTCATAGGATCTGAAAGGCAAGCTGGTGTCAAACGAAGCCTTTCTCCCTCCTGCAATCAAGAGTCAATTGAAATACAGTCAAAGGGAGGAATCGTCTCTCGAGACAAAACAATATTATTCAACGTCACCCAAAACCACACCGGCTCCGTCGACGGAACGCGTTGCATTCTGGGGGATGCTTGGGGCCGGCGAGGAAAGAGCAGAACTGCAGGTAGGTCCCTGTTCTGGGGCCTCGGTTTTCCCACCTGTAAAGTGCAAGGTTAGATTAGAATCTTGTTACTGGGACCTCACCAGTCCTTCCGAGTCCCAGATCCCGCAGCTCAATCAGGGCAAAACGCTGCATGCAGAAACCCAGACGTGCTCTCCTGTAGGGGTCGCTCAAAACGCCGCTGCTTCCATGTGGGGCTCGTTCCTGGGCGGCGGGCGGCCCTCTTGGCTTTCTGGAAAGATGGCCTCCCTTGGCACAGGCCATTCAGACACGTGAGGAAGGGCGGGGGGCTCCTGCGGGAAGAGGACTAAGAGAACAAAAGCGCTTTCGATTCCAGAAAACCAGACACCTTGGAGTGGCTGGCTTTGTTTAGAAGATTTTGTAACCAGCAGGATTATCTGCGATGATAAAATTCATCCCTCCCAGCCTTCAGATAAAGATGTCCACAGGAGGATATCGATGGCCTCATTGTTGTTGGAGAGAGAAAGAGACAGTGGCCTGGTGATCCCATTGTGTAGGGACAAAAGGGCCGGGAAACAGGTCTATTTTCGCATTAGCTCACTGCAGACCTCGGCGCCCCCCAGTCCCTTCATTCTTGGGCCACAGCAGCTTCCCTCCAGGAAGCCAGGATGTGTTTCCAGCAAACAAGTTCAGGCCTGGACACCCTTGGGGCGAGGGCCTGATTTAGGGGCACCGTGGGTGCCCACGGCTGCCAGGCATGCATTCGTCACACACCCGGGCCCCCGCGGCTACCCTCCTGCCCTCGGCTTCTCTGGCTGCGGCAGCCCGTGGCCACCCGCCACTCTTCTCTGTCTCTCAAATGGTCTCTGGTCACACCTGAGGACACAGGGAACTGAACAGCACTCGGCCCCGCCCATGGATGAGGAATGGCTCAGGGGCCGCAAAACCAGCAGCTTTGTCCTCTGCACTCGGCGTTAATTACCTGTTTGGCAAATTCTGTGTGAGGACCACAGGTTCCGCCAGAACGTACCAGAGGCGGGGCTGAGCCTTGGTTCAAGGCCACCACGTGGGTTCTTCCCTGCCGCAGCCGCGGGTGGGTGTCAGAGCTCTGCCACCTACACCCTCGGCAGGTCTCCGTTTTCTCAAATGTAAATAGGGGGAGTGACAGGAAGGACCTCAGTGGGCAGGGGAGAAATGAGCTCAGAGCTGCTCCACCCTCAGCACAGGGCCTGGCACACAGGAAATTCTCAGAAAAGGCTCGGATTGTGACCGTGAGTGACGGCAACTGTCACGGCGGGCCACCCCCGCCCCCCACCCTGTACCCCAGGCCTTTCGGGTTCAGGCAGGTCTGCCACAAATGCCCCAGCACTCCTCCCACAGGACCTCAGGCCCCGGGGAGTCCCTCTGGTCAGCTGGTGGGTGAGGCTGGAAAACCCAGCTCACAGAGGAAATGTGGAACCAGGATTCTTGGGGCCAGACGCCTGCTCACGGCCGGGCTCCCTTTGCCCCATGTCACCCTCCCCATCCTCCCGGATCTTTCTTCTGACCCCGACTGCCACCTCGCCTTAAGGCCCTGGGGCCCCCACCGTCCTCCAGAGCTGGCTCCCTGAGGGGGGTGGGCCAGGTCGGGAGGGGGCGGCCTGAGCCCATAACTCCACCCAGTCACCTGGCAGCTGCGCCAGGCACAGCAGCCATTAAATCGGTCACAGCTGGCCTCTACAGCAAATCGAAAGGCCTCCTTCTGCCCTTCGTCCCCAAGACCTGGACCAGCCACGTCTGTGTTGCCTCTCGGATTTCAGCCCATGCCGCCTGCCCACTCGGGTGCCCATGACCCCATCCCTCTGATGCCCTGTCCCCACTTCCCCCCTCAGAAGCCTCCCCTGCCAGTCCCGAACACACCCAAACCAGGGAGTTAGGCCAGACATAAAGATCACTCAAAGTAACTGGCAGACCTGTCACCTGCATGGGTAAGGGCGTGAGGCGGGGCCAATGCCTGCCAGGTAATGAATGCTCCCCCGACGTCCCCTCGCTTAGAACAGGCTGCTCGGCCCTGGGAGATAGTAAATTCGCAGAGTGCAGGCCCACCGCAGGCCAGGGACCCGGAAGCCTGGAGCGGCGGGCCCGGCCGGGAGTCCTTTATAAGGCCTTTCCAGTTATTCCCACGCACGGCCATGGCTGAGAACTGCAGGTGAAAACTGGATTTGGAAGAAAGTGACCTCCCCAGAGAGCCTTTGTCAGCCACACTGGGGGCTGCAGAGGTCTTGGGACCACCAGCCTGTCTCTGGTGTCACAATGACTGTGTGTCCAGGTTCTGGAGTCCGATAGCCTGGGCTCGCGTCCTGTTTGACCCCTGACTACAGACATGTGACCTCCAGTGAGGGGTGAAGCCTCTCCCCTCAACTGCATAAGGACCCTAGTGGCCCGACATCGCAGGGCACCAGGGGAATGACGTCAGGTGATAATGTCAGAGGCACCTACCAGCCCCGGCCACACGGTAGGTCCTGGAGGGAGTGGCTTTCCACCTCTGGGCATCCCCCACACTGCCCACGCCTTCCTCCCACATCTCTTTAGGGTCGCTCGCAGTGTGAGCGAGGACACCTGAATGAGCCAACATGTTTCTGCCCCCGCTTCTTGTCTCAAGGGGCACGTGACATGTCTGCGGGTGAGCTCACAAGATTCATGAAGGGACCGGTGCCAAAGGAAGGCCCCAGAGTGTAGCTGAGAAGACAAGAGGCCTTCCCACCTTGCAGGACTTGGAGCTAAACCTCAGAGACACCACTTACGTTTTGGTGGCTCTACATTTTTTAATTAAAAACTATGCATTAATTTTTTAAAAAAATAGAGCTGGGGTGGTGAACACACAACACAATATACAGATGATGTGTTATAGAATTGTACACCTGAAACCTACATAATTTCATTAACTGTTGTCGCCCCCATAAATTCAATAACAATATGTATTACTGTTCTAGATTTTTAAAAAGTATGCAATTATGCAAATTGGATATGAAGCATCATTTTTGAAACTCCAAATGGTAGTCCTCCCATGAGACACAGTGGCTAATTGCACCTGCACCACCCCGACGCACAGAGGCTGCGTTTGGGGGCCCTGGCCCAGGAGCCCGCCCTCAGCACGCCCTCAGGGTGGCCCCCGGGGGCAGGCTTGGCGGACACCCTCTCCCCAGAATTCCCACCCCACCCCCAGTCCTTCACCGAGGCACGGGGCAGCGGGGGCAGCCCGGCAAGCTAACCTCAGAGTTCGGGTCTGAGGGTTAGTCTCTGAAGACCGAGCCTCAGCTTTGTCATCCGTAAAGCGGGTGGCATTTGACTAAGGGCGTTTTCCTCGCTGAACTATTTGGGGAATCAGGTGAGACAACGTGTGTGTGCAAACGCCCAGGCTGCTGCAGAGCGCGGGGCAGGCACGGGGCGCAGGAGCTCACGGCTTTCCCCGTCCCGCATCCCCGGGAGACGCAGGGCGGCTCCGCCCGCCTCAGTGGGAAAACCCTGGGTCTCGGGAAGCCTATTAGCTGGGCCAAGTGGAGAGTGAAGCATCCAAACTGACAGCGGGCGCGGAGCTATTTCATGACACCCCACTGACCCGGCAGATGGTCCCGGGCCAGATGGCTGGGGGGATAGAAAGGCGGAGCGGGCACGGGGGGCAGGGCGAGGACAGGGGCAGCCAGGTGTCTGCAAGAGGAAGAGTTCACCGTTGGCCCCCACGCTCTCCCCTGGACTGCGGGCACTGCCCAACCCCGACAGATGTGCTGTCTGGGAAGGTGTCCAGGTACAGAGTCAGGAAAGTGGGCCATTAACCCCATGCCAGGACCTGCTCTGGCAAAACGGGAAGCAGGTGAGAGTGTCTAGGTGCTTCCGGCCCCCTGCTCTGTTCCCTCCCGGCTCTTCGCGGCAGGGGTCTGCCCTCCAACTTAGCGGCTCCTGCCTCTCTGCAGCCGCTCACACTTGACGCATGTTAGTCCCACCTGCTAAGCTGGTTAATCTGGCCCAACAATCCATCCCAAAGATTTAGGCCCTAACATATCCGCCTCCCAGGACTCTCCGAGCCATGACTCTTCCTACAATTAACATTCTTAGAATGTTAGTGACACCGCAGGACAGGGAGGGGAGCAGGTGTGGCGGGCTTTTCAGGTTGTGTGGGGCAGCACCGGCTGTGCACATGGGAGAGGGCCCTCTGCACACTTCCGCTTCCGCCTGCTGGCTGTGCACTTTCCCAGGAGGTAGTTACCCCTCTGGGTCTCGGCTCTGAGAAGCCAAGATTAAGAGGAAGCAAGAGGAAACGGTGGCGAAGCCGTGCAGAGACCCACCTGGTACTCACGTGGAAGTGAGGGGAGACGTTTCCTGCACTATCAGAACCCCTTTCCCCCTTCCATTTGGGGCGTTGCAGCATGTGGGGGCTTGCATGAGTGTCCTGGGGCTGCCGTAACAAAGGACCATGGGCTGAGGGGCTTAAAGAACAGGAATGCATGTCTCATAGCCTGGAGGCTGGAGGTCCAAGATCAAGGTGTCGGCAGGGCTGGCTCCTTCTGAGGCTGTGAGAGAGGGTCTGTCCCAAGCCCCTCTCCTTGGAGAGCAGACAGCCGTCTTCTCCCCGTATCTTCCCCCATGGTCTTCCTCCTCTGTCTGCCTGTCTCCAAAGTTCCCCTTCATGTAGGACCCCAGGCATGTTGGATTAGGAAGCACCTTAATGGCCTCATTTTAACTATATGATGCCCTATCTCCAAATCAGGTCACATTCGGAGGGGCTGGGGGTTAGAACCTCAACATACGGGTTTTTCTGGGGGTGGGGGCGGGGGACACAATTAAAGCCATGACAAGGCCAACCGTGGCTCTGCCGTCATACGGGCCCGAATTCCAGTGACGTGAGTCCTTACTTAGGTGAGCCGAGTGTGCCTAAGCCTCAGTTTCCCCATCTGTAAAACGTGAATACTAAGGAGCTATACCTGGGAGGGATGTTCTGCAGAAGAGCTAAGATAGCATCTGGAGGGCAAGGCAAGTCTTCAAGGGACGCCTGTTATTATGATCATTCCACATGATGCCATGTGGGAAATGTCCGCACTCCCCCAATCAGGGCACCTCTGTCCGCGCCCCGGGGGGAGGAGGGGCCAGATCGAATCCTTGGCCATGTGGGAACCTCACCAAATGCCCCCTACATCTCAAAAAAACGCCACTTTGAAAAGAACAAAGATTCCCATTGCAGTTACAATTCCTCGGGTAGAGAAGCCGAAGACTTATGAGAACAAGGGGTGTGAAGCAGAATTAATCATTCGGATAATGGCGATGGGTGTTATTTTATATTTTTAACAAAAGCTGGCTTTTCCTTGAGTCGCAGTTTCTTTTGTCTTTGGAAGGAGCAGGCAGCTCGGGCCTGGAGTCCTAGCCACTTGGGATCATTCTCTGGGAACCCTCCGACTTTTCCCATTTCAGCCATTTAAAAGTACTGTGAAGGACCAAAATGAAGCAGATTCCCACTGAAAAGGGTCTCCAGCACCCCCAAACCTAAAGGCCTTCTGTCTGCAACAGAAATTCACCACAATAGCCATGTCCCTTTTCAATTAGGAACATGAGCGGATAAAATATTTCCTGCTAAGAATAGCAGTTCGAGAGAAAAAGAGAATTGTCTTCAAATGTATGGAAAAAAGGTTTTTAATCAGAGAAGCAGATCTTTCTTTTTAGTTCTGAGGATAATGTGACATGAAATTCTCCCCAAAACTGCACAGGATGAAGGTAAAAGGAACCATGGGAAAATTCCCTTCTGCGACAGTAAAATTCAGATGGGAAGGGGAGAGTTTTGGGGTACTTCAGTAGCTAGCCTGAATTAGTATCTACTTTGCCTCAGAAGAGGACATTCTCTTTTTAGTCAAAGGCGTAGCTCTGGGTGACAGTGGTAAGCTGAGTACTGGCCCCTCAAAGATGTCCATGTCCTATCCGTGGGTCCTGTGAATATTACCTTCCATGCCGTGACGGGCACTTTCATGTGTCAGCTTGGCTACGGCTATGGAACCCCGTCATCCAGTCAAACACCAGTCCAGATGTTTCAGGAGAGGTAATTTTTCAGTGTGATTAATATTGAAGTCGGTAGACTTGGAAGGGAGCAGATTGCCCTCCGTGATGTGGTGGGCCTCGCCCAATCAGTTGCAGACCAAAAGAGGAGGCCTCGGTCCCTCCAACAGGAAAGACACTTCCTCCAGGCTGTCTTTAGATGCAAGACTGAAACGCCAGCTCTTTCCTGCTCTCTAGTCTGACAGCCTGCCCTGCAGGTTTTAGACTTACCCGCCCCACAATCACATGAGTCAATAACTTGAAGTACATTTATTGATCTGCCTGTCTACCTACCTACCTACCTCCCTACCTATCCACCCATCCACCTGCACACCCTATTGATTCTGTTTCTCTGGAGAGCCCTGACTATTGCATGTGGCAAAGGAGACTTTGCAGGGGTGACTGAGCGGGCGTCTTCAGCTGGGCAGATCCCCCTGGATCATCGGGAGTGATGTACTCACAGGGGTCCTCATGAAAGGGACGTAGGAGAGTCCGAGCCAGGGACAAAACGGTGTGGGAACAGGGCCAGAGGCTGGAGGGCCACGCTGTGAGCCCCAGGTCGCCAAGCTCAGCTGTGACAAGGAGGGCAGGCTGGGCCCCGAGTCCGACTTCTGCCCCTTGCTCAGCTTCTCGGAGCTCCCGGGCCCTCGTTTGCTCTAAAGCGGGGCTCACAGCCGTGTCCGCCTTGTGGCAGAGTGTCCATGACCTGAGAGGACACACCTGGCACGTAATGAATGCGCCTCTGCCACAATCAGATTATAGTGCGGCTGTAGCGGTGGCACCAGGGCAGACAGCGGGTTTCATGGGGACACATTAACTCTTGTTTTTCTTCCTGCTACAGTGGAGGGTGGACTGCGGTGACCTTGACCTCCAGGAAGACCATGCCCAATGCTCCTTTATGAAAAGAAGAACACACCCCTCTTCGCACATTTTTTTTTAAAAGATTGGCTGCTGATGCTCTGGCTCTGAGTTAGGTGGGCCACCAAGTTCTGTTGTGAAAGAACCAGGTGAGAGGAGTGTCTTTGGGGACAGTAGGAGAGAAAGGGCAGGGTCCCCCTCCTAATCTCAGGGAAGATGGTGATGCACCCCACCCTCAGGGGCCAGCAGCGGAGACCCAGCTTGGAGGGGACGGAGGGCTGGGGCGGTGACTTGGGGCTCGGTAAGACCCCAGTGCCTATGCACACCCAGGGTGGGGAGGGGAGATACATGGCCGCCGCTGTAGCTAGGCAACGGAAGGGACGACAGTGTGGTATGTCGCATTTTTAGTCTGGCTTTTGTTTTGTCCCCACTTTGTTTTTTAAGGTTACCTCGTTCATCCCAATTCTTTTTCAGTTGTGATTTGTCTGCCATTACCAAGTTGTCACAAATTTTCGGAATCCCGTCGATGCCCTGCAAAGGTGTCCTGAGAGAGTGGAGTGCGGTGCATTCACTCCAGAGTGCAGCCCACAGGCGTCACCAGCGGTGACGCGGCTCTTGGAGACCCTCAGAAGCTTCTGGGTAGCCTCTGGCTTTAACGTGTACACACAGACATATCACTTACACTGCTTTTCGGGTTGTGATGTGAGGCTCCTTTGTAAACTGGCTTATTTAAGTAGAATGAGCCAATTGAAAGTAAAACTAGTAGGTGAGCAATAAAACAAGCAGCTCCGGGGCATGGCATGCCCTGGCTGGCGTGGCTCAGTTGGTTGGAGCGTCATCCATTAACCAAAAGGCTGCAGGTTCAATTCCCGGTCCAGGAACATGCCTGGGCGCAGACAGGAGGCAACCAATCAATGTTTCTCTCTCACTTGGATGTTCCTCTCTCTCCCTTTCTCTCTCTAAAAGCAGTGGAAAAAAAGTCCTTGGATGAGGATAAAAATATTTTTTTTTAATTGTGCCATGGTTACTTTTGTGAAATCTCACTTCAGGCAAGAGCAATCCAGCATGCGTGTTGATAGCCGAGTGCCATAACGTATTCTCAGTCCTCTCTGGGGCCGTGCAGAAATCAAGAAACAAAGCAATTCTCACTTAAAATCCCCTCCACCTTGCAGACATCTCTTCATAGATTTCTTTTCTCTTGGTGATGAGGGAGCAAAGCCCTCTCTTTCATTCCACACCATCCACCCCCCTGTCTCTTCCACGTGAGTTCCTTACACAGACGCTGTTACCTGAGAGAAAGTACTCACCCACCCCAGCTCCGAAAGCAACCTCTTAGCTCAGCCCTCCTTCCTGGTCCGAGCCTTGGAGGAGAGCTGGCTGAGTGCTTTCAACGTGTCATCATCTCCATTGTATAAAATTTTACTAGACGATTTCACCAGGACAATTAAAATAATTTACCTAGCATGTGCCAATTGACATAATTTACAGATATGCAGGAACATAACTTTGGGGAAGTATTTTATTTTTACACATGACAGTTTAATCAGAAATGTTAGACACACAGGCTAACCTGAAGCTATGAAGAGGGGAAAAGATAACATTTGTAAAAGATGAGTTACGCAAGCTTTTGTTGGGCCAAAAGCTTGAGTCGGAGGCAAACGCACGGGGCTTGGCGTTGGCAGATGTGAATTCCTCTTTGCCCTGACAGTCTAACTACAGGCCAGAGAGTCGTGTCACCAATCTATGCCTCGGTTCCTTATCTATAACACCGGTGAGCACGATCTCCCCCGCGGGGCCGTCGAGATGGTCAAACGAGAAAGCTTCTGGTGTTTTGCAATGCCTACAACGTTCTCTGGACGCTGGGCGGCCACGTCCTAGCGTCCCCTGGCTCCTGGAGCTGGGCTCGCTGACCACGGGAACAGATGAAGGGCTTCAGCCTTGAGCTCCGACGGGAAAGGCAAATGCCTCACAGCAGGGCTGAGAATTCCAAACACGAAGAGCCTTCTCGCACGTGGGCTCCTCTCCAGTGCTTGGCAATAAAGGAAGGCAAATATCAGAAACCCAGTGGGGAATTCATGCAAAAAAACAAAAAAAACAAAAAAAAAGCACAGACACACCAAAACCTCCTGGTGCACGCTGGTGTGATTAAGTGACATATAATTAATGCCCTCCCCTTGAAACCAGCTGACCGGGCCCACGGGCCACGGGTGCATAGACAGCAGAGGTTCAGAGGTCATTCGCTCCTTCTCAGGTTTGTCCGCATTTTCTGTTTTCTGTCATACGGCTTGTGTCAGAAAAAGCAGAAAAATGCGTGCCTGCGTCCACCCTGCCCTACATGCCTGTAATTTCCCGGAGGGGAGGGGCCATGTCGGGGTCCTCGTTGTTCCCTCTGGCCCCTCGCACAGTCCTGACATGGAATCGCTCTGCTCCAAACTCAGGGACGCGGGGATTTGTCTCCCAATGCCTGTCTCGAGACGTCCTCCCCGAAGGCTGAGTTCCCACATGGCTTTGTGGATAGAAATGTGTCTTGCGGTTTTGTTTCTTGTGAGTCTCGTTCTGAATGAAATAGATGCTCGGTTTGTGGACAGCGTGGTGCGGCAGACCCTGGCGGCAATAGCCCTCAGGCTGCCGCCGGGGGCCCGGTGGGCACTCACTCACTCATTCATTCATTCAAATATTTACCGAGAGTCTTCTCTGTGTCGGCAAGGTGCTGGGTGCGGAGGACACAGACAAATGAGGCTGTCAGGGTGCCCGTGCTCAGGGAGCACTAGAATATTCTAGAGAAGGGCCTCAAAGCCAACACCCATTGATGGCAGGTGGTCCGTGTGATAAAAGACATTACAGAGGGGCCTGTCTAAGGAAGCAGGCTGAAGGAAGTGAGGGAGGGAGCCGCAGGAAGACCCAGGCGAGAACGCTTCCCAGTAAGGGGAGCCCCGTGCCCCAAACCAGGGATGAGGACCGAGAAAGACCGAGTTTGCCGGGGCACAGAGCAGGGGAGGAGCAGTAAGGCGAGGTCAGAGGGACAGGGACAGGTGGCGTCACGTGACAGGACCACGTGGGCCACTGGGCAGGGTCTGGGTTATATCCTAAGAGGGAGGGGCTCCCTCGGAGAGCTCCGAGCAAGGGGGACGATGCAATCCAATCTGCCTGTTGAGAAGCCCCCCTGGCGGCCATGGGGTTGCCGTGCAGGGAAAGGACCGTGTGGGACAGAAGCGGAAGCAGGCCGTTGACCTGGGAGGCTGGTGGAGGAAGAAATGAAGGGCCCCTAGACCAGCCGGCAGAGGCGAAGATGGAGATGCGAGAAGACAGAGTGGATTCTTCTCCCAGGCGTGAGGGGTTGGATGACATCCACCCCCCGACCTGGTCCCTTCCGACCCTGGGTTTTCACAGCTCTAAGAGTGTACGGTTTCCTGACTCCCAAGTTCAGGGTCTCCCTCTGCGAGGCTGGGCCCAGTCGTTGGCCTCACCACATTACCTAGAGCAGGGAGGCACGGGCCTGAAACCTCGGACCCCTTCCCCATCTCCATCCTCAACACCAGTGTCTCTTCTTGTAACGGACACATCTGTGTCACAACCCCAGGCCACCAACACCCGTG
>PVJD01016281.1:0-21629 GCA_004026545.1 Mormoops blainvillei | reverse complement strand
GGCTTTTGGTTCCGCCCTCGGTCCCAGAAGCTATATCAATCTGGTCCAAATCAGGTCTTACATCTTCATTTTCCTGTATTGCTTGACAAATACAGAAAATATGCTTTAAGTAAGTAGTTGTATAAGTGATCTGCGATGTTTTCTTTTTATGGAAAAACATTGTCGTCTAGCTTAGAGGTGCAGAACATAAAGATTGAACACTCATGAAAGGCTGATGCAAGATGAGGAAGCGCCGTGAAACCGGCTGACATAAAATCAGCCACAGAAGCCCTCACGCCCCCCGTGCGCTCAAGGCACAGGCGTGTTTGCCGATCACCCCTCTTTCGAAGGCAGCCCTGGGCTTCCCATCTTACACAGGTGGGGTTTTCAACGGCACCTGGAAAGGCTGATCCCCGCTGGGGGAGGGTGCATTGGGTGGAGAAGAGGGAAGAATACAGAAACAACCGGAAAGTAAAGTATGTGGTGATATTTAATGCAACTGAAAAGTTATATAAAAGAATCTTAAAATCACTTAGAAGGGAGTGAGTGACAGTATGAAATCTAGGACTGTGACAGGTATTAAGGATGGAGGGTTCTGTTGCATTTCAATCTGGGACATATTAAGAGTCTAGATGGGTTTCAACGTAGCTTCATCATTTTCTGGAAAAAATAAAACACTCTTCCATGTTGAATAAATGAACATATTGTATGCAGACATGAGAAGCTAAAGAGAAGCAACGAAGTGAGTGGAGTATGAGGCCGGGCAGCTTGTTCTAACAGACTAGAGCCTGTGTTGCCGAATTTCGAGCTTTCTGATTCACTGATACTGTGTCTCTGGTCACTGAGACTCACAAAGTATTACTATTTGGAGTGTTCAGAAATACGGACAGTATGTGAAGGCAGAACGAGCTATCAAAACCACCCTTCATAATATCTCTGTCTTTCTAAAACAAAGTTGTTTGAAAAAGAGAGAGATCTGGCCTTTTGATTATTTAATTGCCTTCTGTTGATATAAATATACAAATCAGATATCCAAATAACGTTTCCCTAAAAAAGACCATTAAATTTCTAAACACTTTTCAGAATAATATGCAAAATGTAAATTTTTAGTTGAATTATAACCCTTGAATTGCGTTGGACATAGTCAGACAGTTTAGATTTGGGTTATTTCTCCTATATTTCAAAATTTTAACATATTAAAGTTTACATGTAAATCTGTTAAATAGCAAATACTTATCATATATATTTAATGTTTCCCAAAGGATGTTCCTTTCCTTAATAAATCTAATAGTACCTAAACTATTATCTGAATTAATGAAATTTGCAAGGGCTTGTTGAACTTACATGTTTTCATGGATGTTGTAGTTTAATAGACAAGATAGTTTTGTATTCTTTTATACACACATGCAATTAATGCTCAAATTATGTAGAAGTAAAGGGTATTGAATGGGAGCGTGACAAAAATCATATAATTAATTGTCCATAATTTTTGGACAATTAATGTGGTTGTAGTCTACAGAATACATAGCATCTTGAAATCCTGGAAAAGATCAGGCAAATTATGGGTTTAGTCGTCATGAGGCTTGTGCTAAGACACCATGGGCGCGAGTGCTGGGAGACACTCTTCCATGGGCGCTGTACCCCTACCGGTCTCACTGGGCCACCAGGAGTGCAAGGCTGTGGCATCCTCTGTGTGGCTATTTCCCTACTGTTTTCAGTGAGCAGCACCCGTGAAGGCTGACCTGACCTCTCGCCAAAGGGCAGGTCTGAGGGAGCCAACAAAGCTCACAGGTTCCTCTCCCGAATGCGACCCACTGCAGCGCTCCATTTCAGCCCACCTGTACCGCCCAGGCGGTAAGTGGGGTACAGGGGCCTGACGTGGCCATGCTGACCGTCGGGCAACTGCTTTACTGTGACTAGCAGTCTTCAATCTCTGGCCTGGAATTCCCGTGTCTTCTCCCGGCTCCCGTAAAACTACGGTAATCTTATTAGCACGCAGTAAGGTTAAATCATGGACCCTTCCTGGTTCTTGACGACTAGAAATGGATGTAAAACAACACCTACCACTGCAGTGAATTTCGCAAATGTGATCAATTAGAGAGATGCTGAGTAAGAGGCAGAGGGCTGCCAATGTTGGAGACTAGAAAACCAGCGGAAATGGAAACACTTATGCCAGGAGGCACCTGCCTGAAAGAGTAACAGTTTTAGAGGTATACAGGTTACTACTTCAGAGTGCAAGGGTTCCTAATTCATTTCTATCATGTCCTATATGAGAACTCTGTATCGGTGACTATAAATGACCAGCAAAATGGTCAAAGCTGTGAAAACTAGATAAAACTTGGTGATGAGAAATGTGTGACGAGAGCCTGTCTGCATTGTGGTTAATCCACCTGGATGACTCGGTCACTGATGACTCATTTCTGATGTCCCTCATCCGGCAGAGAGGGACGGCGTGATGCAACGTGCACTAGTGTCTTTTTCCCCTGTGATCTGGCTAGTGACTTTTTTATCTGTAATCCCTCCCTCTGGCCATCATTTAATTTGTCCATATACAGAAATGAATTGTTGGCATCACACGCCTTTGACTTCGTTTAATTGATACAAAAGTCCCTCAGTGATCGCGAGGTACCGAGTACAGTTCTGGAAATCAGCACCCCCACGTGCGCAGCAGGAAGGCGGAGAGTCGAGTGGCTTCCTCAGCCTCCCCCTGCGGAGGGAAGCTGGGAGGTGATTCACGGGCCTCGGAGGGTGGTTAGTGTCCCACGTGCTGCACGTGTGAGCCTTGATTAAAGCTGGCAGGGGGCTGTGTCACTAATGACCAGGTAATTAGGGGCGTGAAACAGTCCTTAAAGGAGACTTGGAGTGGGTGGTGTCATTGGGCCGAAATGTAATTCCCCAACTTTGTCCTTATTAAATTGGTCTCGTCTTTTCTTCCGGCCTCTGCTATGTGCAGTTTTCATTAACACCCAGCGTATATTTCGGGACACTGAACAAGGGTGAAAAATGCGATATAACCCAGCCAGCTGCAGACAATGGGACCACTGGAAATTGTGTTTATGTATCTCTGGTCAGTTTAAAACTAGAATGATCAACTCAAATGCCAAAAGAAGTAATTAGAACTAGTAATGTCATAGGATAGAGGATGATGCCCTAATGGGTATTTTCTACCCCAAATTTCATAAACAAATGCTCAGAATTTCCATGCAGGCTGATCACATCACACACATCAGAGTCGCTTGTCTGGCCTTTCAGTAGTAGTCACCTTGTGTACATTAAGAAGTTATGTCTTTAGTGAGGATGTGTAGACAAGGGTAACTTTATAATCCTACAAAAACAAGTGGTCTCACTCGAACATTAAATTTAGTGGCTTTAGAGCCATAAATGTGCAGGCCATTAGGAAGTTCCTACGTGTGGATATATGTGTCCCAGACCTTCTGGAAACAGAGCCATTTCTATTGGTGTGGTGGCTCTCAATGTACAGAGAAATGACAGGATAGAGTGAGAAGAAATTAAACTAATGTAATATCTCAATAAATTAGATTTAGGTTTTTTTCCTGGTGCTTTTACATGGCTTGAGGTTCAAAGAGAGAGAAAGAGAAAGGATGTTTATAATTTGAATGTAATATTTTGAAGCATCTAGATACATCCTGCATTAGTGACATAGTTAAAAGGAAACATGAATATTATGTTTGTTTTAAATATCAATAAATACCACATTATAATTATCTTTTTGAATGAGAATTTGTGTCATTGGCTGCATTGCCTTTTTTCAAAAGGTCTGTCAGAAATATGATTATAATCATATTTAAATCATTAAACACATAATTAAAGAGGCCTGAAGGAAGACATGAAATCGAGATTTGTTTGTGTTTTCTTCAAATTTTAATTTTAAGGGTAGTCCCCAACTAGTATCCTGCTTGCTGAGAGTTTTGCGAGCTTCAGGAAATATTAAATATTCTCATACAAACTTTCTGGAAAGTTGGTTTCAGAGAGAATGCTGATCTGTTCTTCTCCCAGCTCCACTGGGGGCTGAGTAAGGAAAAGGACTATATTAAATTGGGGAAGGATTAAATTGCATCCTTAAATATGTTCAGCAGGTACTTGCTCTGGCTGGTAAATGTGTGTGTTCTTTTCTTGAACTTAAACTCTTGTAGTTTTGGTTCTCTTCAGTTTTAGGCTCCGCAGTGATGGGAAAGTTGGAGGTAAAAGTCAGTTTTTCATGGAATCGAGACTGAAAATATGCTCCCACATTGGAATAACATTATGATAATTACTAAGTAACACAATAAAATGACATAACAAGGTTGATGCTCAAAATTATTGCACTGTTTCAGGTCCTTCAAGATGCAGAAGCAAGATGCAGTAAGATGTGTAAAGGTAGTGGTTTGCTTTTTTTTTTTGGTGATGAACATATGAGATGGAGAAGAAAAACAGGAGCAGGGAGATAATGAGAAAATCTTCAGACCCCAGGGGCCGTCTGAGCCCTGTGGGGGCGGGGTGGGAAAGAAGGAAAGTTGCTTCAGCGGAGCAGAGGCTAACAGCTCCTGCAGACTCTTGGCCAGCCCAGCACAGGCTGACCGAGCCTCATGTGCCCATCACGGGGTCCCTCGGACAGCAGGGGCGGCGCCTTAGAATCGCCGCCCTGAGTCCTTGGCTGAGTAGTCTGCAGGGGCAGCGCCTCGCTGTTAACGTGGCGGTGGGCTCCCGGCAAAGTGCCTGAGGCTGGCCATCTATTTTATTTTTAATTATTTTTATTTATTTATTTTTCTTTTTACCAAATTTATGCTGCCTAGAGCAGATCTGAGTGGGGCATTTGTCACGGTCACCGCTCATCACCCCCTCCTCTGGTAGCACACATACCTGTTTCTCCTGAACCATATCTGAACCATATCAGGTTCGGGGCAGCGCCCACATGGCGGAGCACACAGAAGACGGAGGTTAAAGGGGCACACTTGTTACAGTCACCATCTTTGAAGTTGCCCCTGGGGCC
This sequence comes from Mormoops blainvillei, assembly GCA_004026545.1. Lineage (NCBI taxonomy): Eukaryota > Metazoa > Chordata > Mammalia > Chiroptera > Mormoopidae > Mormoops > Mormoops blainvillei. Next base: position 16,660 of record PVJD01016281.1, on the reverse strand, counting down.
AAAGCTGGTCTTCATCTGCTCTTTTCTGCCCTAGTTATTCATAGTTTTCCCTTGCCCTCCACTAATGGGGGAGCTAGTTGTGCAGACTTTCAACCGTGTGCCTCTGCCTGGGCTCACTATGTGTGTCCTTTCCCAGTTACAAGGGGGAAGGGCGCACCAGGAGAAGGCACGTAGGTCGCCGCAGTCCAGATGCAGCCCTCCCTGCCTGTACGGTGCCATCACAGCCCCTCCTGCTCCTTCCGATCAGGATCAATGCCTACTGCCAAGAGGGGGGCCCTCACTCATCCCAGGGTGCCTGGTAGTAGCTACAACTTGTAGACCAATGGTATCCTGTATGCCCCCTCAGAAGACTCTGTCTCCTCAGGGCATGAGAACTATGATTCTGCGGAGACGGGGAGGAGAGACAAAGTCCCCGGGAGGAATGGCGAGTAGGACCACTCACGCATCCACCTCTGGTTCCCAGTCCCACGTTTCCTCCTGCGGAGCTGAAAGCACCCTATGGAAATCTCTGCTAGGTGCCCAGAGGGTGCCCTGAAGGCCAGGACTGCATCTACTCAGAGTGTGGCCTTTAGGAGTCCATTCCAGCATCCGGGGAGGACAACTACCTCTGGATGGTGCTGTCTTCTGTCGTCATGCTCTGGGCTCCGTCTGTGTTTTCGCAGAGGTCAGACTGAGGAATTAAACACGGCCCCCACCTCTGTGCCCCAAAACTTTAAATGGTGGCCCTAATTTCCACTGCCCCAGCTGGACTGCAGGGTTTGGTGTTCCTTTGCCATCTGGACCCAAGTACAGTTTCAGAGCTTCCTTGCACTGGGGGGTCTTACCCACAGGTCTAGAAACCAAAATGGGATGGTTACAATTGCTAAATAGGTCAGTCCCACTGTGCACCTGGGTGCTGGAGAGATGGGCTGTGAGTAGCTCTGCGGACACGCAGACCTGCTGTGTGCCACAGTCCAGTGAGGGCTCCACCTGAAGCCACTTAAATGAGGTGATCATGTGGACACTTTGGGTCTCCATCAATCAATGCCAACGCTTTGTCATCAGGGCCCCCGTTCTTCATTTTCTCCTCAGTTAAATGAAAGGCCATTTTAAAAAGCAAACAGTAGTATGTTTAAACCTATTGAGTCTCTCCATATAAAATGCACATCACAGTGAAAATGTCACGTTCTATTATGTCAAGACTGCTAACTATAATCCATGTTTCAATCTAATATGGACAACTCTGTTTTAAAATTCTTTGGCTGTCTTCAAGCAGCGGTGTACTCAAATTTGGTGATGGCAGTAGCCATGGCAACCACAGACCTCAAAGGCTACCTCTGTGGAAAGTCCAGCTGTTAGGACTTGGAGGCAGGCCACTGTCGGTCTCGCCTGCTCACACCTGCTGCGGCGAGAACGGCATCAAATGAGGCCTCCAGTGGAGAGCACGGGGAGGGGCCCTGCCTGCAGCCCACAGGTACGTGCAGACACAGAGACCTGGAGCTTGGGTTTGAGACACAAGCCAGGCATTGAGCGGATTAGTTTTCTTTTATGGTGAATGGAAAGACCCAAAATGACATTACATGTAAAGCAAGCATAATGGAAACAGGAGATTTCTAAGAAAGAAGCAGAGACAATTAAGAAAACAATTCAAAACACTTCTTCCTAGCTCAAGAATGTGAACTTTATGGTTTTCTGGACGCCTCTAAAAGCGTGGTTCTACAGTTTTCTACAGTGAAATTTGAACTCAGTTGTAATGAGACTAAATCTGCAAACAGTAAAATGAACTAATTTGAGTTGAGGCTTGATGAGTTATGAAAAATATAACAAGATCACCACCACAACTGACACAAATATTTCTACAACTCCATAAAAACCCACTCCCGCCCCTCCCGGTCAACCCCGTGCCCAGGGTCCAGCAGCTACCCATCTGTTTTCTGTAACTACAGTTTTGCTTCTTCTAGAACATCTTATAAACAATGTGGCTTTTTTCACATACAAAATGTTCTTGAGATTAATCCATTTTGTTCCATATAGCAGTAGTCCATTCCGTTTACTGCTCAGTACGTATTCCTTTAATATCGTATGTGTCAATTTGTTCATCCCTTCTTAAATTGGTGGATATTTGGGTTGCCTATTATAAATAATGCTGTTATAAACATTCATTTATGGACCTCTGTCTGGATATATTTTACATTTCGCCTGGGTTAAATCCAAGAATATTCAGAGCGACTGTACTCTTGCTTTGCCATCAGCATGCATGAGAGTTCCAGTTGCTCTGGGAGCTTTTAAGCATTCAGTATTGTCAGCTTTTTTTGTTTGTTTGATTTTATCTATCCTAGTATCTGTGCGGTGGTGATTTTAATATGAATTTTCCTAATGAACACTGATGGAAAGCATCTAGTTTGGTTCCTGTCTAAATTCCTTTTATTATGCATCTGTTCAAATATTTTACTTACTTTTTAACTCTTTGCATATTATTGACACAAATCCTTTATCAGATGTGTGTGGTACAAGCATTTTCTCACACTCTTTGGGTTGCTTTTTATTTTCTTTTCAGTCTCTTAAGACTCAAAAGTGTCCTGGAAAGACACTGAAAATAACGTTTTAATTCTGGTGAAGTTCAATTACCCAGTTTTTAGGGGCTGTGCTTACATATGATCTATAAAATCTTTGCCTATCCTAAGTTTACAAAAATGTTCTCCTATGTGTTCTTATAGAATGTTTATCCCATTCGGTTTTGATTTTCTTCTATGTTCCATTTTGAATTAATTTTTAATAATATAAAGAATAAGCGGAGTTTTAGTTACTTGCATATGAAAGTCTATTTGTTCTAGTATATGTTATTGAAAAAATATCTTTCACAGTAAAGTGCTTTTTTTGAAAAGGAATTAATCCCATTTATGTGGGTCTATTTCTGTGTCCTATTTACATTCTGTTTACAAGTATGACCACTCTTATCTAAATACCAGCAACAGTGATTTCCATAATATCATTTGACTCTTGATACTAACTAGTGCAAGACATTTATACATATTTTTGAGAACCATTTTTGTTATTTAGGCTTTTTGCATTTCCATAAAAGTTGTACAACCTCCTTGAAAATTTCTAAAACACCTTTAATGTCAGTGACGTTGGACCTACAGATCATTTTAAGATAATTGATGTCTTAAGAATATCAAGTCTTAAATTCTTGAACATAGTATACCTCTCCATTAATTTAGGTCTTCTTGAATATATTTTTTTAGATTTAAAAAATGTTAAGAGTATATGTAGTTTATCTATTTTATAGATTTATCCATAAATACTTCATGTTTTTTTGGTAAATGATACTCCCTTTGTAAATTTCAATTGTCAATTTCTAGTACCTAGAATGATGAAATTTTCATATGGATGTTATATACTGAACTGTTGCTAAACTCATGTATCATCTATATTAGCTTTGTTATGGATTATTGGCTATTTTCTACATAAAATTACATGTCAGCTGCAAATAAGAACAATCTTTACTTTTTCAATTTTACAACATGCACGCTGTTTATTTTTTTAATTCCCCTCGCCTGTGTTTAACTGGCTCTTTCCTTCAATATGGTGTTGATAGAAATGATGTGGCCTGAAATTTTTAGCTTGTTATTTCATCTTAGGAAGAAAATATTCAAACTTTCACCCTTAAAAATAATGCTAGTTGCAGGTCCTTCTTTGTGGGTACATATTAGCAGACTGGGGAGTTCGTTGCCTGGTTTGTTAATGTGTTCTTTAAATTACGAGTGAAATATTTATACTTACTTCAGACAATTTTTATCAGTATTATGCAAGATAACTTCTCCCACACTGCTTATCCACTTTATCTTATTCCTCTGCATTTTCTGTGACTAATTTAAGCCTTTCCTCTCTTGTTGCTTTTTTCCATTTTTTAAAATTATTAATGTAATGAGGTTATTTTTGAACTTGCTTTGTTTCTTTGGGTTGGTAACCTTTCTTTTTATGTCATCTTGCAATGTGAATAACATATTTTTATGTCTTAATTTCTTGAGTGCATGTTGTTTTTGAGTTTAAACAATTTATGGCAAGTTTCCTCTACTTTGTTGCAGTGTAGGAAATCAAAATGCATAATCTTTATTATCTGATGGCAAAATTACAGCTACCTACTTAATGATGCATTAAAATTGTCCATTACAAACAAAAGTGCGTATTTAGAAATATTTAGGTATCTGCAGCCAGAAAGACTCAACAAATGTCAGGCATAACCAGAAATGAAAATGCCAGAAAAACCAAAGCTTTTTGTACAATCACCTGTGTGCCCTGTTTTTATGGAGTTTCTTTACATGTTTTTTATGGAAGTTGTATTTTTCTCTTTTTCATATTTTTTTCCTATACTGCATTTACCTTGTCAAAGAATGATACATATTTCTTTTCTAGTGTTACTTTAGCACATAAAGAGCTTTATTTTCTTCTTTAATCCTGCTTTTTCCTATTCTTAAGAACTGAATTTTCATGAAGAAAATATGTTTTAATGCATCAAAGATATTCTTAAAACAAATGATTTACTACCCCTTCATAGAGAGAAAAAATGAATGCACGCTCCCAGACCTGACTAAGGTTTACACGCCCCTCAACCTCCACCACGGCTGAGCATACTAGGTTTAATTTGCATAAAGCACAATGAAAACAATTGGGAAGACTTTGGGGGATTCTTTCTTGTATTTTCTAAATTAATTTTCTTCTAACCAGAGCAGAGCGAAGAGGAAAATGAAATACACAATAAAAATAAAACTGATTTTTAAAAATATCTTCATAAAACCTTAAAATTGTTCTCTGGAGTCCTTTTGAAGCTTGCAAGATATGGTTTTAAAGACAGGAACTTTCTTTCCTCCAAAGTTTTAATTTAAAAAGTTCAGGCAACCACCAACAGACCAACCAACAAGCCTGAAGGGAAGGACCACGGCGCGGCAGGCGCTCAGAGCCCAAGACGCTTCCCCGCGGCAGAGCTCGGTTCCCCGACGCACGCTTCACGCCTGCTCACCCAATAAATGTCCAGATTGTGTGATTTCCCTGAGTCTCCTTCACACTCGATCTCTGGCCCTGTTGTTTAGACACATCTTTCTGACGTGGTGTTCCCTTCAAACCCAACATCCCCTCAGCATAGATGAGAGGGATGTCACGCTGTCAAGTAACTTTATAAACCTTTCCCAAGATTCTCGTTGCTTTAGGTTTTTTTTTATTTTAATGTGATCAGTTTGGAAACCGTTTATTTCCTCCATTCTCTCCATCTGTTGTCTCTTTTCTTTTTCCCTTCTATAATTTCAAACTCTACCCCATGTATATTATACAGATGTAGTTCAAGATCACGGCTATGCAAATAAAGAAACCTTAAAATGAGACTGTTGGCATCTCCTAGTGATTCATTTTGAAGAAACAGCAACTGTTAAAATTGTGTCTAAAAGTCACCTAAACACCCTTCAATATGAGTCAGCTTATTGGTTCTTCTAGCAGGTGCAACTGCAGTTGCAGTATTTAGTATAAATTTTTAGCAATCTTAAAGCAAAGCTGTGCTTTACAACTATAGTTTTGTTTCTTTTCTCCATTAGACCCTGGATTTTGGAAAGATAGTCTAGAGTTCTTTACGTCTTTGAACTTCCTGAGAAAAGCTTGAGAGTAAGTTAGTTCTCTGATTTGTAGCATGTTAGACAATCGGATTCAATGCGCCCCTCCAGGAGCATACTTATTTTCTTGGTTTCTTCCTCATTGGAATATTGCTATTAATCCATACATGGCCTTGTTACACCTTGTTCTGAATATGTAAATTCATATATTAAAATATTGCTAACATTTTAAGCACCTTAAAATTGTCTGCTACATGAGCATTTGGCAGGATGTTACTTACATCATTATAGAAATCTTTCTGTCCACTTGCATTGATGGGTGTCTTCTTTAGCTTCTCTCATACAAAGCTGGCGTGGAAAGAAAAGAGGAAGAGTGGCTAATGATGGTGACCTTCTTTTCATGTGTTTACTCACCATTGCTAGGTCTCTTGGGTGAAATGTCTCATGTCTCTTGCTCATTTGCTAATTTGACTGCTTGTTTTGCTGTTGAATTTGGAGAGTTCTTTGTATTTTCTAGCTACTATTCAGTTGTTTGCTATGTAGACTCAACTGTTTTCTCCTATTCTGTTGGCTTTCATTTTCATCTTCTTAAAAAGGCCTTTGCTGAGCAATTTAAAAAGAAAATTAATGATGTCCAATATACCAGTGGTTTCTTTTATGAATCATGCTTTTAGTGTCAAGTCCAAGAACTTCTTGCCTAGCCCTCGATTCCAAGGTCGTCTCCTGTTTTTTCTCTGAAGGCTTTCTGATTTTATTTTTAAATCTATGATCCATTTGTGTTAATTTTTGTGTAAGATGTATGACTTAGGCTGAAGTTTATTATTTTGGCTATGGATAGTCAAGTTTCCAGTACCATTTGTTAAAAAGGCTATCTTTTCTCTCCATTAAATTGCTTTTGCAACTTTGTAAAAAATCAATTGGGCATATTTTTGTGGTTCTATTTCTGAGTTCTCTATTCTGCTGCATTGATCTGTGTGTCTATCCCTCTGGAAATTCTTTCAATTACTTTTGCTATATAATAAGGCTTGAAATCAGGTAGACTGGTTCCTCCAGCTTAATATTTTTTTCCTTCGAAGCTGTTTGAGCTGTGCTAGTTACTCTGACACTACATATAACTTTTAGAATAATGCATCTTGAATAAAAATCTTTCTGGATGACCAGGCTTTTTAATAAATTTTTGAAGAATATTCTTGGTTTTAAAGAAAAATTGTGAAGTTCCCATACACCTCATACCCAATCTCCTTATTATTAACGTGTCACAGCAGTGTGGGGCATTTGTCACAATTAATAAGCCTATACTGATATATTATTATCACCTTGGGTCCATTCAGATTTCGTCAGTTTCTGCCTGGTGACCTTTCTCTGCCTCAGGAGCCGGCGGGGCCCCCGTCACCTCTCGCTGTCGTGTCGCCTTAGGCCCCTCTTGCTCCAGCCATTTCAGGTTGCTCCTGTTTTTGATGAACTTGACAGTTTTAGGAGAGCTGGTGGAGTACTGGGTAGGGCGTCCTTTGGTGGGAATTTTCCCGAGGATTTTTCATAACTAGGCAGTAGATACGGGGTTTGGGGAGAAGGACCACGGGGGCTGTCATTCGTGTACTTCATCTCGGAAGGACATGCTGTGGGCGGGAACGTGCACGGTGGCTGCAACCCGCGTCCCCCACCGAGCATCCTGGTCTCTCACGGCGGGGGGCACTGTGCTCTCCGCCGTCCACCAGGGGCCCCTTCCGATGACCGCGCCGCGCAGCTCACACTTCGGGAGCGGGATCCTTGAGTTCCACTCCAGTTTGCGGGTGGAATGTCTACAGAAATGATCAGGGATCCTTCTACTTGGAACACTTCTCTCTTCCCTCGTTTATTTGTGCAATCACGAGTTTATGTCAGCTACACTCATGGATATTTAGGTCCTACTGTCAGTTACTATCCAAAACTACACCACTTCCTGTCGTGTCTCAGACTTGTCCAGGTTTGGTGGTGGGTGGCCCTTTCAGTTGGGTCTGGTGTCCCTTTGACATCTCCCTCCATTGCTTTTGTTTGTTTGCTTTGACTTTTTATTTTTTTGAGGACTTCCTCACATTCTACCACTACTCAGTGCTCCAAGTTAATTACGTGTATTTGCTGCCCTGCACCTAGAATTGGCCATTCCTCCAAGGATTCCGGAGCCTGGTTCCTTTCATTAAATAATGGTATTAAACATTGATTAGTGTTTTTAATTAGTAAAACACCACTATAATTTCATTTTGAAATGCAGTGCAACAGAAAGAAGGCAAGGAAGACGTTATAGTAGAAAAACCACATTAGAAAAATGCATTTTAGTTAGTAAAATTATTTAGTTAGTGAAAAAGAAGCACTCTGCTTCTTTTATTCTTAGAGCTTAAGCTGTTGATTTTAGACACTTCCAAGGATATGGCTCATGCTTTATACTCTTCATAAAAAAGTTAGCTTTGTAGCTCAAACAGGGACACACTTGATTTCTGCATTTTGCACCGTGTAGGGATCCATGGTGCTCACCCTGCAAATGGTATAATGTACAGTTGAACTTCATTATTGAATTTCTGTTACTCAGTCCAGAACTACATGTAAAAAAAACTTTGTGTTGACAATATAACAATGCCCAGTTCAAAGGTCAATGTGACTATATTTGTGTTTTCATGTTAGTACACAGCGGAAGATAAATTACTGTTTAATGTCAGTTCAGAGCATCTTTTGTCCCTCCTCCAAAATTTGTTTCGTGACAGTGATCCATTTGTTCTTAAAACTCCCAATTTCCTATGAGTTAATTTAATTGAATCACTGAAGTGAGGTTTAGAGTCATAGAAATTCATTTCCTAGAGCTTCTCTCTTAACAGAATTTAGTCTAAAGAAATTTCAAAGTTCAATTTTCATATATGATTTCCTAGCATTATTATAATTCCACTTTAATCATAACTTATTAAAGCACTGGTTCAAATGTAAAATATATTTGATGGAAAAACTCAAAATATTTTTCTTTTTTATCAAATGAACTAATTCAGTGTTATGGTGGTACAAATGATCTAGAGTATAGTTATGTACGATCAAGGCATCATAGTGTTTAAGTCCATGGCTTTGGATCAGACAGGTCAGTATTTTATCACCAATGCCACAATTCATAAACTATTGTGTTTCCTAGCTTTGGTTTTCACATCTGAAAAATGGGGAGAAACAGTACTTATCTCATGCAGTTATTATGAAGATAAATAATGCTATTTTAGCGTTGTAAATGACTGCTATACTATTGAATGGTAATTAAGTTAAATAATTTATTCTAAACTTCATAATCATTTCCTGCCTCAATACCAGGCGCTGCCCATAGGGCCCATAATTACAATCATTGAACAGAGATGCCTGATTTCCTTTTCTCCCGCCTCATGCAGTTATAGAATGCATGACGGAATAATACTGAAACACAATCAAAGAACACGAAAGCACTTTCTATTTTTAGATACTTATATTTGGACTAGAGAGTTTAAATGACATGTGTGATGTGACCTTATTACAGAATTCAAACTGTATTTCAGGGTGTCTAGCTCTATTTCACAAGTATTTCTTTCTGCTGAACCCACATTAATATAATGTTTCAATTATTTTTGGAATATCTGTATTACTCATCTTGAAAATCATATACTGACTTTCCCAGGTGTGATGTAATTAAGGCTGACTGCTGCAAAATCATTCGCCTACCTTTTTTTAGTGTAATAAAGATATCCCAGTGGGTTCTTCATTCCAGTTTTTTTTTTTTTTTTTTTTTGCCGCCCTGTCAACCAGTGCTTCACAGCTTATTCACACAACATTTGCCAGGCAGGCCTTTTTGTGTTCCACTTGAACTTAAAGTGAACCTGCAGGGACCTGGAAGCAGCGAGCCAGGGTTCGATATGCGCATATCGTGTATTGATGGACAAGAGAGGGCAGCACGTAGCTTCCTTGCCTTTCACTGTTTGAAGTCCTATTCACATTCATGCCGGCAGCTCCTTCCCAAGTCAATGCACTAGTGGATGCCAGCAAGGAGGATGCTGTGAAAACTGTCGTAAATTGTGTGACGGTCTCTAAGATTTTTGGCAATGTGTGCCTCCAAATAAGGGGTTTTGTTTTTTGTTAAAGGTGTTGTTTTTAGGTTGATAAATGGCACGTGTATCCAAACCCATTTCTGTGTCACTCTTATGCAAAACTGGATCTTAGCAAAGTAGGAGGTGGCGTGTTGTCACCAAGTTTTCAATAAGAACCAGAATTTATGCTTGTATGCTTCTCTTTCCCTAAGGAATAGGGTAGAAATCTCGCCTTACCCTTCATATTCAAAAGGGTAGCATAGCACCACACATATGATAGAGGTTCAATACATACATGGTGAATGAATGAATGAATGAATGAATGAATGAATGAATGGTAATTAATTCTTTACCTAAAGACTATGATCTGATCATGATTTTGCTACCGGTGTTCAGATATTAAACCTGCCCGTAGAGCAGTGAATGTCAACATATGAGGGACATCTTTTTAATAGAGAAGGAGTCTAGAGTTAACATTTAACAGTTAGTTCTAAAGGAGAATTTAACTCTGGGCCCTAAGTGAATTCAGTTCCCATCTCCCTTACATGTCCTGCACTTGACTTTTCATTTTTCTGGCTAGATCTAATCCATTCCTAATGGATGTTTGGGGTTGTCGCCACCTTTCCAAGTCCATGCCACCACCTCCTGAAAAGCCAGCCCTGTTTCCAGATCCACTCATGACATCTCCCAAAGTTGCACACGAGGGTGAGAACTGCCGCCCCAGAAAAAGTCTGTCAGTTTTCCCAGGCATCCCTTTTTTCTGGCGATGCACACTAACTTTACTTTTGCTAGATTTTCTTACATGTGGTAATTTAAGTTCACCCTTCAAGGTATATTTCAGATTCATGACAATTAATGTGAAATTAGTCAACACAGTTGTCATTTTTTTCCAGCAAGGTTCAACTGCACAAGCATAAAACAGCTTAGGCTGAAAGTTGTTTAATCCCAATTATAGTTAACCAAGCAAAGATTTGAAGTTCTCTGCAGGGGAGTAAACAAAATAAAGAGTCAGATAATTTCTGTTGGGTAGTAAAGATATCAAATATATGAAGTCAGTACAATTGAGATAAAAGCAATGGAAAGTGGTCTTGGTGTAGTCCAAGTATTGTAACAGATGAAACTACTAGAAGGAGAGTAGGATATCTGAAATGGAAATACAGAAGCATCGCGATCACAGGTAACAAATAATTCTGATGATGAGAATTAGTGGTTGAGATCTGCTATAATCAGAAAAGAATTTAGAAGAGAAACTGGAGAGATAATTAGAAGAGAAATTCGAGGATCTGAGAGGTTGGCTATTGCAAGACAGGCAATAAGGGTATTGATATTACAGAACAAATGTTGACATTAAGAGTGTTACTCATTAACGCAAAATTATCAGGAATAAAGAGGACTGCCCTAGGGAGCAGTAAGAGAGAGAGGAAAGAAGAGCATATTGACTGGCTGCTTAATCAGAGGTCAAGGTGAAATTAAGCATGCAAGGATTTTATTTGGGGCTGAGTGTTGTCATAGCGCCGTCAAGTCTGACCCCTAATGCTGAAAAGGAGGGAGGGATTTCATGTGGAAACATCACGTGTCACAGTGCAGCCTAAGATGCAGGGAAGCCTGTGAGCCAAAGTCACCCATTAGAGGAACGGACCCATCGTCCAAGCATTAGTCCATTGACAAATGACACTCAGTGAGGGGCCTGGAGTAGCCCTCTGGGAATGCTGGCCTCGGTGAAAAGGCAGCACAGGTTTTCAGAGGGCAGTAGCTGAGGCCTTGGGTCAGTCCCCAGTAATGTGCCCACTGAGAAGGACACTCATATCCACCCTTCTTGTAAGATCTGCTCTGCGGACACGTCTGAAGGGATGGCAAGGAAGGACGGCTGTCGAATGCTTTAGTCACAAGAGATGCAGAAATTCAGGAGACATAGCGGACATTTTCTCTTACCAACAAACGCAAAGTGGTGCTCAATTAACCAGGAGAAATAAACAAAAGAAAAAACAGAAACAAAGAACAAATTGAAAAATGTAAAATAATGAGCAAGCTTGTAAATTTTCATGTGCTGTTAGAAACATGCTTCAAAAATGGTAGGAGAGTAAAAATAAATGAAGGTAGAAAGGTGTAACACCAAACCTAACCAAAAGACAGCTGGCATGTCTACATTAACGCCTGACGAAACAGATCTCAGAACAAGCAACATTATTACTGAGAAAGGCATATTTTGTATAATGAGAAAGCCAGCAATCCTCAAAGAAGACAGGGCAGTCCTCAGTGTGCATGAACCCAACAGAGATTTGGGGTGTGCAAAACAAATGCTGGTAGAAAGGAAAGGAGAAACAGACCCATCCGCAATTAAATATGCTACTCTCAACAACTGGTAGAGCCATTAGGCCAACAACGTGTAAGTAGGCCACGATCTGATTACGCCATCGGCCAAGTTGACATGACTCCCAGTGATGGGAGGAGCCAGCCAGCGGCAGAGAACGCACGTTCTTTTCAAGTAGGGCTGGGATGCCTACCAAGATAAAGTGCATTTTTGGCCAAGTAAAAAAGGGAAGTTTAAAAGAAAAGAAATCATGCAAGTTAGGTTGTCAGAGCATAAAGAAATTTAACTAAAAATTAGTAACTGTAAGATAACTAAAAAGGCTCCAAATATATGGAAATTAAATTACACACTTTTAAATAACTCATAGATCAAAGAGGAAGTTCAAAGCCAAGTTCAAACATTTTGCCTGAATCAAAATAAAGTATAACATTTAGGGATTACATGCCTAGGTATTTTTCCAGGAGGATAAGAGCAACTTGTGCACTAGGCAATGTGGATGGCACTCAAAAGTCCATCAGTGTTCGATGGTAATAGGTACATTCTGTTGCATCCATACATTCGATACTACTTAGCAATAAAAAGAATGAAGTATTGATATTTATCAGGTTGAAACATGAATGGAAATAAATATGGTTAAGAGAACGAAGCCAGGCGAATAGATTCCACGGCATGATATCATTTTTATAAAATTCTAGAGAATGTGGTGCATTGCATCAGACAGAGGGCAAGCCAGTGGTGCCCTGGCGCCTGGACGCTCTGTTCTGAGTGGCAGGACCTTTTCGAGTGTGATGGGTGTGTTCATTATTCTTGTTTTGTGATGATTCTGCCAGCATATAAACATTTCAAAACGATTGCACCTGTGAACTTGAAATATATGCAGCTTATTTTATGTTAATTGCACTCCATAAACATGTTAAAATAAGTTATTAAATAAACAAGCAAGCCAATGAGTAAATAAAATCTTGCATTTTTGTTTCATGTTTATCCTGTCTGAAATCAGGGTGGTCTTAGGTCGGATGAGATGATATGTGGTCAGTCATTAAGTTACTGTCTCTCAGCTCCAAACCTATCCTGTACCAGTTTTATATTAAAGGTTTACAGACCATGACACAGTAGTATTTGTCAATAGGGTGTCAGAGAAGAGCCCCATATACTTCACTATGGTTTTGGGGGCAAAGCTATGCTCTCTTCTAAAGACCAGTATCTTCTTTTGAAAAACATTGGTAGATACCAGGGCTTACATCACAGACTGTGTTTACCTGACTTATGTGACGGTAATATTGGGTAGGCATGGGGGTGTGACATCGTCGATGGGTATAGTATACGGCACATTAGGCTCCACGACATCTAGGGCGCAAGTCAGTTACATGGCCTGGTTGTTCGAGCTCCCTTGCTGCTCTGTCTCTGCTAAGTCCTCACCTGGAGCCCTGCGGGCCTTTCTTCACAAACATTGATGTAGGTGGGAAAAAACAAACAAACAAAAATATGTGGGTCTAATTCAGAGATGGTGATCAAAACACACTGGCATTAACACCAACAACAACAAAAGCATGGCTGGATCTTTGTGGTACGGCTTGGCAGTGGCCCTGAGCGGGAATGGCAACCTCGACGTCCACCCTTCAGGTCGGGAGCACTTTCGATGTCCAGTTTTTCTGGGCCTAGAAAGGGCCAGAAGGAATGATCCGCACAGATTCTTGTGAGGTTGTTAATTCTTAGGCTGAATGTTCTGCAGCTGGAAAAGTAAGGGTTGATTCACTAGTGACGAAGAGAGCTGGGGCAGAGTTCCGTGGGCAGTGGTATCGGCGTGTGCACAGCGCCCGGCGTCTGCATCCACGTGGATCGTCCGTCCCAGGGGAGGCTCTCAACAACCAGGAGTCAAGGTGCGTGTTCTGAGGATGGGTCAGTCTCTGCTACCAGCCGCTGCATGTTTGCGCAGGGATTCCAGGCACCGAGGGACCCTGGGCTGAGAATGAAGACCACGCATGGGATCGGTAGCAAAGTGTTCCCTCCCCAACAATTGCCTCGCTCACGCTGGGTGCCTAATCTTCCAACAGTGGAAACCAACACTGAGCTCCCGATATGAGGACATATCTTGGGGACAGCCGCGGTTGATTCCATGGGGCCACTTCCACCGTGGAGGAGGTAGGGATTCGTCTACACGGAAATAGGCAGAAATACTATGTATGGGGTTGCTTCCCCTTCCCATGATGCTCTCTGCCAACATCCATCATCCACCAGTGTCTGGAATGTTATATTTACAGTCATGTATCACATGCGACTTTCTTCTGATCGAAATCCTTACGTCAGAGAAAACTTAAGAAATGTGAGTCCCACTCCTGCGAGCATCCCTGTCAAAATTTCTAAATTTTAATAATTCCAAAATTTCCATCTTGATTCTTGGCATATATGATATTCAATGATAACTTAAATTATACTTATTCAATAACTTTATGACAAATAAATTCTCTCTGTTCAAGTAACCTCAGTGGTTTCTGTTTTTTCCAAGGACCCTGACTGATACCGTATTTTAATTAGAGTCATATTTTTGTTCTTGTTTTGCACACAAAATTATACATCTTCAATTAATGGCAACTTAAGTTTTATAAAATAAAGTACTTAGCATAGTAGTATTAATTCTGTTTTAAACAGTCAATTGCTGAGAGGACCACTAAATATTTTAAAGTAATATTGGAACAAATACGTTTACAGTTATTTTGGGAGGGATGTGATTATATAGCTATTTAAATAGGAAAATATGGAAGGGGAATGGGATACATCTGAACCTTAAGTTGGGAAATTGTGTTTTTCTTTTTGCAATGAGCAACATTTTGAATATTTTTTAACAAAAGCTAGAAATATAGTGCAAGTTTTTTAAAAAAATTGAGATTGGCCAAAAATGAACTTTAAAGAATCCTTAAAGTTATATGAATTATTGATTAATTATTATTTTGATTTTCCACACTTAAAAATCAAGCTATTCATAATTTCATTAGTAATTATACTTCTGTTTGGTATAACTGCTTCACCAATAAGGAAAACACTATCAAATTATTAGGGGAAGTGGTTTATGTAGAGTAGTTTAGATCCACTGAAGAATCTTATTTTATAAATGAGCTTGCAGTAGATAACTGTTCTCTGTGATGTAAATATTCCTCAAGTTCCTGTTAACTTCAGTATTAATTACTCTACATTACAAATTAGTTTTCAGAGAACGCACATGCAAGCACATCGCCTTTCTGCCACCTACACGTGAATTCTTCCTGGTGGGACAAAAAGGACTCCCGGAGTCACTGGCACAGACACAGAACCTGCTTTTCTTAATGGGGTATAACATTGAAAAAGCCCATACTTTAGGAAAGGTAAGCCTTTGTTAATGTTATTAAGCATTTTTAAATTACAAATTTACCTTGAACTACTTGTTAATAGATAATTAAGCCAATTAAAAATATTCATGCAATTAAAATGCCAGTCATGAATTTCATAAAGTGAAGGGCTGTTCTCAGAGTGACAGACTCTGATACAAATAATTTAACAGTGCATTTATGTCCTACTTTTGTCAACATTATGCCTTGCCTTGCCTTGTCTAACAATTCAAACACTATAATGAAAGGTGTGGCGTCACACCAATTATGCCCAAGCAGTAATTATGGAAATGGACACAAAATAGTTGATTTGTAGGTGCCTGTGCTTCCTAATGGAGCTTGTTAATGGGACTGAATTCTGTTCAGGAACATTGTTTGATGTCACATTACTTTATAGTATGCTAAATTATTGTCAAACATAAAACAGGAAACAGCTTCTATTGAGTCTTAAATTAATCAAAACTATGTTGCAAACTTTTTGATTTGTGATTCAATACAAATTGGAGAAAATAAAATGTAGAGTAACACAATGTAATGTATGGGCATCTGTATAAGTCGGCAAGTAAGTTGACAGATTGCAATACCCAGGAAATTAAAATATGTAAATTGGAAAACATCTTCATCTTCCAAAGCACCTAAAATATTTGAAAATAAAATTAAATGGCTTTTTTTGTTTAGGTTCTTTTTTGAGGATTTTCTCAAACTTAATGTATTTAACAGAATATAGTGGATTCATCTCTTTGCATATTCCCTTTTAAATGGATATTTATTTTATTTTTATACTTAACAAAAGAAGTATCTATACATAACGGACAATATGAAAAATAAAGACAACACCTACATTTGATAAAGAACAAATCTATACATCTATGTATTTTACTATAGAATTGAGATTAAACACAATAGTCTCAAAGTATGCTTTATACCTAACACTATATTGTGCATGTAATTAATTGAATGTTATTTTATAATAATTTGAAAGTGATACATATTATATTATCTTACAGATGTGCTATAATTTGTGTACCCAAACTCACTTTATTAGATTCCATTGTTGAAAATTAGTGGTTATATACTGGAAATCCAAATATTGTATTTATTTGCACTGATCTCTTATAAATTAAGAATACATATTTGAGTATTCTTTGTTTGTATTCTTTTCCTAGGCTGGAGAAATAGAAGCATACCCTCTTGGATTTTGTATACCTAAAAATATACCTCCTTACACATGTTACAACATGAGAATAAACTGGTATTGATATTTTGTATCTCAAACTTCATTTTAATTTCTGTGGATGCTCCCTCAATGCCTCTTAATGTTACTTGTCAAAAGAGGGATCTCTGAGG
>PVJD01016280.1:0-21628 GCA_004026545.1 Mormoops blainvillei | reverse complement strand
AGCTAGGGAGAATATGAAGCACACACAAATGATTTCCTTTCCTGTCAAAATTATGGAAAAATCCATATGAACTAAATTGCCCTGCTTCACTGTGTTCAATAGCCTTGAAATGTCTCATTTTCTTTAGCAGTTGCGAGGGCTAATGGAAGCATATGCAATTGCAGTAACACTGTGAAGAGACACTGGTAGGAGATTTATTTTAAATCTTGTGCGTAAGCTTGGTGCTCATTAAAATGGAGGATTAATAACACTCCCCACTAGAGCCAAGTATAATGCAGGCAGGTGTGCAAGTGTCTGAGCACAGCTCTGTAAAACCTCCTTCCTCTTGACCTGTGTCCTCCCTGTTACTACAGCCATGACCTGCTTGAGGAGAGATTCCAAATCATGCCAAATTGCTCAGTGGACTTTGCAACCTGGTTATATATCCAACGGGAGCAGAAAGGTACTGTGAAACTCCAATTTCTTACCTGACATTAAAAAGAATGCAAGAAATAATAGTACTGCCATCTCTGATGACAGAGGGAAAGAACTTCTCTCCTTTAATTGAGCTGAGTAAGAAATGTTGGCCTCAATAAAACTGTGTACACGCACACACAAAAAAAAAAAAGAAAAGAAAGAAAAAAAGAAAAGAAAAGAAATATTGGTCTCAACTTGCATCTATACCAGAAACTATTTGACTCACTTTTTTCTTAATAACTGTGCATAAAAATTTCATGAAATGAATACTATTAGTTCACAAAAAGGACAGTCTTAATTATAGGGGAGATTCTAAGAGAACATTTAGATTTAACTTTAAACAAGAGAGATAGGTATATCTATTAAAAATTTTTTCTTAGCACAGAAGAGTCCACAACTCTGGATTTCTACTTCAAGGTCTTCTTAACAAAATGTTGTTTGTTTTGAATAATATTATGTAAAGTACTAATGATTTCCTACCTCCTAATTTTTTTTCCTTGCCAAAAGGCTGGCATTGCCTTCCTCTCCAGTTCATAAGACTGAAGACTGAGGGCCTCATTTTAGAAATCTAGATCTCCCTTTATTATAAACACTGGTCATGCCAAGCAGGTTGCTGTATGTTTTGCCAGTAGAACTATATTAATAGCCTTGTCAGTTAAAAACTATGAGTTAAATAAATCAATTCTGCATGTATTCATATATAAACACTGTTACAATAAAGAAGTAAATTCTGTACAATTAAAACTGTGGAACTAGGAATTTAAGAGATTCAGTGGCTTTTGTCACTAGAAAGATTTTAAGCATATTAAACATGGCATCTTTAAATCTTTTCTTAGTTGAACTTTTAAAATCAATGGAAAGAAAATGCATCAAAAGAGATTTTGATCAATCAAATATTTTAACAGTGAATTTGTACTATAAAATTTAAATTGGTACTTGAAACATTCAAATTCCCTCTATATTTCAATTTCTATCTGCGCTCCTTTTTTTTTTCCCTCTGACACCAAATATAAAAGGGAGTGCTACTGTAGAGGATTAAGCTAGATCAATGTAGGCAAGTTGTGGCTGTGGTAACCCTGAGTGACAGCTAAAGTCATTTTCTATGGCAGCCTGCCCCTCCCCTCCATATGCAATCCTTTTCTCTGTCCCACTTTCTCTCTCCCTCCTACTTTATTATATTGCACTGCTCTGTGTTTCCTTTTATGTCACTCTCTCTCTTCCCTTTGCCTTCATCTTAGGTCTGATGGTGAGCCCCATAAAATACTGCTCAGCCCTCTCTCTAGTTCTAAAATATAAAAGTATTCTTGACTACTTTCTTGCTTCATTAATTTCTTTTTTCTGCCATGACCGAAATCCTCAGGACTCTCTTTAAAATAATCCCACAGAAGTGTCACTTCAAAACCACTACATTGTGTCCAATATTATTTTCTGTCTTAATT
The DNA here is from genome assembly GCA_004026545.1 of Mormoops blainvillei. Classification (NCBI taxonomy): domain Eukaryota; kingdom Metazoa; phylum Chordata; class Mammalia; order Chiroptera; family Mormoopidae; genus Mormoops; species Mormoops blainvillei. The sequence goes on along the minus strand of PVJD01016280.1, from coordinate 19,733 downwards.
CTTAATTTGAATCTTGAAATAACAAAGAGGAAGGATATGATTTTTTTTTAGTCAAATCAGCTATATGGAGGAGAGAATGTGGTGCTCTTTAGAAAGTTTTGTTTCCATTATTTTTCTCAGGTATTGAATTTGTTAGATGAATTCTAATGGTAGAGTGATAGAAATTTCTAAGTTTCAGGAAAGAGCTAATATTTTTGGAAAAGAAATATTTACTCACATATTAGTATTTGGTTACATAGACATAAACATAACATAATAATGTTTTCCTAAAAGAAAACAACACACAACTAATGGAAATCTATTAAAACAGCACCTTTGAAGTAACACATAGATCTTCAGATTGTAATACAAAACACTAGCCTGGACATGAGGTCTGCCACCAGTCAGCTGTATGACCTTGGGCAATTACATCCTCTCTAAGTGCCTGTTTCCTCACCTCTCAAATGAGGCACAGGGATTGAATGATTTCCTCAGTACTGAACGGGAGACCATAAATACTGAAACGATGATGTAGTTGGCAATACTTCCCACTTTGTTGCCAAGGCAGTTGATTGTTCATCCAGATTGAGGTCACAATGTTTCAATTCCATTGCATTCTTAAATTTTAATACAAAGCAATGAAAAATAATGCCACCTGGCCAGGTAGCTCAGTTGTCTCCTAAAGCATTGTCCCAATATTCCAAAGTTGCAGCTTCCATCCCTGGTCACCTGGTCAGGACACATACAAGAAACAACCAATGATTGAATAAATAAGTGGAACAACAAATTGATCTCTCCCTCTCTCTCCCCCTTCACTCTCTCTCTCTCAAAATATCAATAAATAATTTTTTTTAAATACCAATATTCAGCTCCATTCTGATAAGAAAGGCAGAACTATGTCGATCCCTCTCTTCACCTGGTTAGCCATTGTTTTAACGTACTTTGCACTGTGCCATATTGGAATCCCTACCTGCCTTAACAGAAGCCAATCAGGAAAACTTTCAATGGTGTCCCTCTATTTTTATTGCTAGTCATAGTTACTTTTTTATTTAAACAATATCTGATGTTTTTATTAAAAATATCTGATATTCCCAGTATCATCTGTGTTTCCCAGTACATGGTAATATAACTCAATTCAATACATAATTAGGTACTTTAAATCTGCTGTAAATGCTATGTTTATGTGGAAGTGGCAAGCACATTCTTACTAAGATCCAGGCATAGTGGTAAATTCTTTATCAATATCTCATATACTTTGTGCAAAACTCTGCAAGGTAGATGTCATCATTATCTCTATTTTAACATAAAAAGATCAGACATATAGGCAGAGTTAGGACACAGGGCTCTCTGACTTGTAAGTCTGCAATAATTTCTCTACTACAAAATTCTTGACAATATAAATTATGAATATTAGTTTGACTTTCACATTTCTATTCTTAATAGCATGACTAGTGAGAAAGTTACATTTTTAGTTGAGCCCAGAGCTGACATGTTATAAGTTTGTTTCTTTGCAATAAACTTTGACTTAGGATCAGAATAGAACTGTAATTTCCCTTTTAAATATCTAAAGATGTAAATATACATTTGTCAAAGCAACGTCCAGTGAACAGGCATTTGTCGTATGTCCAGAGCCATTCAGGCAGCACATCAGAAGTATAATCAATTTGACAGTACTTTAATTTAAGGTCCCTCATCACTAATGTGCTAAGTCCTCTCAACTGATTGAAAATATAAACTCTGTAAAAACAGCAGTGTTTACATCCTTCCTGTAGGTTTACAGCATATGGAGAGTGAACTTGTAGGACCCATTTAGTCTGCAATGCTGAATAGTGATAATTTATAAATAATTTATAAATCATTTTATTGCAATGCCAAAGTCTATAATCACCTTGTCTCTGTATCGCAAACCTTTGATTTTGCAACAGGAAACATTTAAGGAAAGGTATTTTGGGAACTACATTTCTGAATATTCTGTGGAAGGCACCAAATGCCTTTTCCCTAGTGGGTTGTCTTGTATTATAGAACAGTTTGATTCTATCAGACAGAGACTAAAAATGCACATTAACTTCTCATTTTAGTTGCATCATGAGGACTCTTTGTGACATTTTCAATGAGGTTAAAGGCAAAAAAAATTTTCCTATTGTTGCAGTTTCAATTATTGGAAAAGCAGCTAGATACTATGTCCCACACCTTCCTAGTGCATGACCTCTCTCTAATCTCTTTTTATCCCCATATGTTATTTAACATGTAGGGCAAGTTTTGTGTGTCTCATAAGCTGAAATACAGATCACATTAATATTTTTAAAGGGATAAAAGGATAGTTGGATTCAGAAAAGAGAATTAGGTATTATATATCTAAGTGGACCAGGAATCTGCCCTCAACCCGTCCCTGCAAACCAGAGCTCACGCTGCTATGCCGTGGTGCCAGAACACTGTGTTAAACACAATGTCCTTGAAGTCTCTCACTTTGCCAAATGAGTGCCCTCTACTTTCTGTTGTTTCCTGAATCTACCGTTCTTGTATCTTTGAGAATTAAGACTTTTTTCTCTTACACAAACCCTTGACTGAACACAGTGTTGCAACTCTCATTGATTTTTGGCCTTTTGTTGTTGTTCTTAATCAGTTTTAATAATGGACTACTGGTTGTGGCAACACAATGAAGCACATTTTCTTATCCAACACAACATAAGTAAGGCATCCAAATCAGCATTCTTCTTCAAAATCATTCCTATTCAGGCATATAATAACTCTTTTCATGGAACTCACATGTCCTTGTCCCTAAGTGGAAGGATCCTTATTTTTCTTAAGTATTTTTCTGAGCTGGCTTATCAGCCAGAAGAGAAAACAAATATAAACATACAATAATCACAAAATATATATCCAGAAGAAGTTTTCTTTTTTGCCTCACCTTTTCACATCCATAATCTTGTTCTTTCTTTTCTCCCTTGTGGTGATAACACAACAACATTTTAAGATGCGATCTCTAAATCCTCCTTTGGATATTAGTGGAAGGCTAAAGTAAACTACCTGGATATCATTTTCCTGTAACTACAAGAAAAAAATTCCCTTGCATTAAAACCCTGAAACACTTGATGATTTGACTGTTTTTAGTGAGTCTTTGCTGTATAAGAAGTAACAAGAACATGAAGGGTTTTTACAATATCCTTTATATATCCTTTTAATGGTCCAAACCAATGGGTATGAGATCCTAAGAATATCTTTCTTGGTTGGTGTTTAATTCAGCATCTTTTGAAGTGCGTACTCAGACTCCTTTTATAAGCTCCCTAGGCTGCTGAGTAAGTAAGCAAAGCCTGAGGACCTAAGGGGTACACCAAGTCACCATGTTGACCTAATCCTTGGTTTGAGCTCCTTTGGTGGGAAGGAGTGAATAGTGAACAATCCAGGTGAACCTGATGACAACTGACCCGTCCCAGAAGAAGAAACGGTGACTCCTATGCCTGAGGCAGAGAGCAGTCTGCTACATCACCCGCTGGGTTCTGCAAAAGAACAAGCTGCCCTCCCCTAATCCCCTTAGTTCATATAGATCTGAGCACATACCCCCCACGCCTTTATTACTGTGCACTGATTCCTTCCCTGTTGACCATGTGATGGGCGCAACTTTCAGTTAGGGAATCTGCATGGATCCATCTCCTACAGCTTTTGAAAACAAGAGGTTGTAAAAAGAAATGTAAAATTTATGTGTGTATTTTTTGCACAACCGAAAGTTAAACATCTGTACACAGGGATCACTTTTTAAGGTATATAAATGCCTAATTACTATGTTGTACACCTGTAACTAACATAATATTGAGCATCAGCTATAATTTAAAAATATTTATTTGATTATTTTATTTAACCTTTATTGTATTTTTCCATTACTATTTAGTCCCCTTATATCCCCCTCCCCCATCAATCCCCGCACTGTTGTCCATGTCCATGAGTCCTTTTTCATTTTTGCTCAATCCCTCCACCCTCTCACACACCCCAACTAGCTGTCACCTGCTCTCCATATATAAGTCTGTCCCCGTTTTCCTTGTTCAGTTTGTTCATTAGATTTTACATATGAGTGAAATCATATGGTACTTGTCTTTCTCTGACTGGCTTATTTCACTTAGCATAGTGTTCTCCAGGTCCATCCATACAGAAAAACAAAATAAAATAAATAAACAAACAAACAAATTGGACTATACCAAATTAAAAAGTTTTTGCACAGCAAAGGAAATCATCAATAAACTGACAACCCACAGAATGGGAGAATATATTTGCCAATACATCTGATAAGGGGTTAATATCCAAAATTTATAAAGAACATACAAAACTCAATTCCAAGAAACAAACAAACAACCCAATTAAAAAATGGGCAAAGAATCTGAATAGACTCTTCTCCAAAGAAGGCATATAGATGGCCAATAGACATATGAAAAGAACCTAATGAACAAAACAAACAAATGAGCAAAATAGAACCAGAGGCATAAAAACAATAGACTGACAGTGACCAGAGGGGAAGGGGGAGAGGGATAACAGGAAAAAGAAGGAGTAGAGGCAAGCCAAGAAACATGAATAGAAGACTCATGGGCACAGACAATGTGGGGGATTATGGGAGTGGGGAGATGGGGCCAGGGAGAGCAATGGGGAAAAAGGTGAGACAACTGTAAATGAACAATAACAAAATTAAAAAATTAAAAAATAATAAAATAAAATAAAAAAAACAAAGCCAGAAAAAATATTCACAAACAGCTGGAACTCTAACCTCAATAATAGCTCTTAGCCATCACTAACAATATAGCATGTGGAGACCAATATCAAAATGTTAAATGTTCTTAAATTAGACTACACATATTTAATATCATAAATTGATCATAAACATTGAATATTATAATTGATTTGTATAGATTCATGTGGTATCTAAAGAGACAGAACTCAAATAGACAAGGATTATTGGAAGGATAAACATACTAGGCAGCTCGGATATTGTAGAGAAAGGAAGGATAGTATCAAAAGAAAGCAATTTACCAAGAAACAAAGAAAATCATTGAAGACCATGCACAAAGTCATAGTTCTTGATATGTTGTGTGTATGTCTTCTAGAAATGATGTGGGGGTGGAAGGGAAAGAGAGAATTGAAAAAAGAAGGCTGAGACTTGGTGTGATGAATAAGCTGTGAATTTTAGCCTTTAATTGGTGACTTCTCATGCTCTGGGTCATTGTAACCCTGTCAGTACAGTGTTAATCACCCAAGGAGTCTCACTAAGTTACTCACACATGGAAATGGGATGCCAATCCAGTTGTGAGAACCAGCAGTGAACACCTGCTTTCTCACCATTTGTAGCCACCCCTTAACCATTGAGTACATCTTGAATAATATTTCTAGTTGAAATAACTTATTGGATGTCTATTTCCTATATCAAGACATTACCTCCACTCATAATATATGCCATTTTATTACTTAATATTAGGACACACACAAACAAATAAAAAATGGGTGAATCCATTGAATGTATTTAAATATAAAATATCATTTTTTTCTGTGATTGTATCTGTGGCATTATTCATACAAAGAAACATTTTGATGAAAAATCTGCTAACTAGTTTAATCCATGTGATGGGAGTTGGATAAGGATCTGATGGCTCTAAATGATGTTTTCTTTAGTATTTATTTCACCTGTTTTTACTAGGTAATGTCTCTTCTATAGTGAATAAAATCTAGCAAGTTAACAGGTGATTAATCAAGTTTTAATCAGTGAAATAACCTGGCCATTCTAATTCCTGGTGTGAAGTCAATAATAAAACTTCAGTGCCTCAGCCCATGGAGCTACTATATTAACCACTATGGTCAAATTCCTCTTTATTATGGTGTTTGAGACAGGAAAATATTGCACTGTCAGATGGTTATTTTTTTTAGAGAGAGAAAATAGCCATACAACACAACTTAGGAATATTTATCTTTACTTTGTGTCAAAAAGCCATACTATTACACTCCGTAATGGAAGTGCTGCCTCTTCCAGCTTTCATCAGCAGTTAAAATGTCATGCAATGAGCATTTAATTGGACTAAAGTGACTATTTGACATGCAGAACTGAGCTATGTCATCAAGACTCCACAGGTAGTGAACACTTGGTGAATGGTGGGTGGAAGGAAATGTACATTCTAATAAGGGGTCAAGGGACTTCAGGAGTTCTACTATGTAATTACCTAGCAGCAGGTGAGATGGTGCATGTCAAATAAGAAAATTACAATTCTATCACTGAAGAACAGGGGCATCATATACCAATATATATATACATATATATACACACACACACATACACACACAAAGAGCCGAAGCCAAAGTTATCTAAAACTGTGTTATTTTGTGATAGGCTTTTAAAAGATTATCCTTAAGTGGAACACACAATCTAAACTTTTTGTAATACTAATGTTGTATGATGAGATGAATAACCACCCCATTGGCCAATCTATTCACAGCAGGTTTTGTTCAAATAGCAGCTGGTGGGGACCAAGTATTGACTGCAATAAAATTATTTGCATCTAATAGGAGGTAATATGTTTTCTAGGATTACAGATATAAACTTTTAAATGTTTTTCCATATTCTATGATATTAAATTCAGTTAGAGTTTATATATTTGTTCTGATTATGTGAATAAAGGATGAAAACTTAAGACTAATTTGAATTTTCCAATAAACTGAGCACTAGCCCACATGTAACAGTTAGATGTTAGTGTGTGCCTACTGAAGTAGCTTGTGCTTTGAAACTCCTCTTGTAAAATGTGTGATTGCATTTGCTCACATCTGACTTGCATGTTATTATTTTGAGGAAAGCTTTCCTTTATTAACCTCAAAACTTCGATTTAATAACCTAATAATCAAGCACATTAGTAATTGCATTGTCTAAAACTTACAAATTAATTAGACTCCAGGTTTTTTTAATTCAGTTTTTCAAAATTCAAAGTATATTTTTAATATAATTAACAGCAATAGTCTTTAAACTCGGACGCAAGGTCACATAAATTTAATTAGGAAAGGAAAAGTACTGGAAGAAAGAGACATGTACTAGATATCCAAGGAGTGTTATGTACCATAACCTCTGTTTATCTGTCTTTATGCTCAACCCATTTAGGGTTTTGAGTTGGAATACCAATACATTGTTTCTCCTACCAAGTTCTTCCAAGGAGGAAAGTGGACACAAAGCCTGACATCAGGAAATTTTAAACTCTTCAAAATGAAAAACTTCCACACAGTTTTCTTCTACTGGCATGGGTGAAGAACATGAGCTAGAAAAAGCAGAGGAGGGGACTGGCGGAGATTTTAGGAGGAAGTTGGTTAGAGTGGGAGGCACAGGGAATGAGGAGTGAATGAATTTCAAATTTGAACTGGTCCAGTGGCATTCTTGGCAAAGGACAGATGTGGAAAGGAATTAATTCTAGAGGATAGAGAAGGAACATATGCGGGACTGGCAGGCAGAGGTAGCTCTGTGTGTAATGAAACTCTGAGGACAGCAGTGAGAAATACTTATGCAGATGTAGTTCAAGATTTTTCTTGAACTGTGATCACAAAGAGAGGAAGAAGCTTAGAAAGTCATGGAGGTATAGCCTCACACAATCACACACAACATCTTGAAGAGCCTATTCAAGAAGGGTATAGATTTCTGCAGTCATGACACACTGAAGTCTCGATATTTGAAGGCTTTTTGTTAAGCACATGTATGAACAAAGACTAAGTCCCAGTAATAAAGGAGAGTCAGAGTGAGGGTGGTCCCAGGGTGGAATGAGTCATTTAGGTGGAAACCCTAAACAACACACTGAGTGCCTTCCTGGGCACCAACAACCAGGAGCACTGAACCCATATTTTCTCAAACTATGCTGTATTTTTAGAATGGATTTATAAGCTTTGGTTCCTACTTGCAAACTGTATGATTCTATTGGACTCTAGTAAATAAAGATAAAATAAAGGTATGCAAAACAATTGAAAAGTAATGCTTATTTTTAAAACTTAAGTATGTTCTCATAAGCCTCATACTTAAAACAAAGACCATGAAATAAATAATAAATATAAATATAAATAAATAGTGTGTGTGTGTTTACTCTAAAGGTTGCTGAGACTTCAGGACCCAAGAAAGAACACTGGGAAAGCCAACAACACAGAAGATTATACACTGTTTGATGTGGCTGTCAATGTATTTAGAGCTAATATTTAAGACAATTATAATGGGGAAAAGTAAAGGGACTATAGGAAGGTAAGTTTTCTAGTCATACTTGAAATAGTAAAATGATGACATAACTAAACTCTGATAAGGTATACATGTATAATGCAATGCCTAGAATAATCATTAAATATTTAGTTACACAAAGGAATAAACTAAGAAAAAACTATAAATAGCAAAATAACTCATTGCAAGGGAGATTTAATGGGAAGCTCTGCTACTGTTTCTTTGTTATAACTGTCTCCACTTTCCTCCAGGAGAGGAATCCTGTGTTACATCACCTTCCTTTACCTGACACTTTTCCTATGGACTGGACATTTCTCTTGAGGAGTTCAAATGTTGCTGAAACGTTACCATAAACAGGAGAGCTGGCTTACAGAGGTATTGTTGTAATTTTTACAAACAGTCACTATTATTGTTACTTAACCTGCTTATGTATTACATTGACATAAATAGAATTTGTGTTAACCTTCCTCTAAGAGGAATTGAGACAAAAGGAATTTTTACATCTAGATGGTCACTACTACCTCAAACGGGTAAAGCAACTGCCTTTTGATTTGGGTGAGTAAGTGCTTCACTCACCCCCAATGTAACATCTTGGTGAGATGTCAAAGATATATAATAAACTGCATATAATTAAAATATAAAAATCTCACATATTGCATGATTTCATTTATATAACATTCTCAAATGACAGAATATACACATGAAATACACCTCCCCATTTGTAATCTGTCACATGTGATGAAATACTGCAGAACCACACACACATGTACACTGTACCAATGCAAACTCCAGACTTTGATATTATACTTTAATTACATGAGATGTCCCCATTGGGGAAGACAAGGTGAAGGGTAAATGGGTTTTCTCTGTACTCTTTTTACAGCGTCATATGAACCTAGTTATTTCCAAACAAAAGGACAAAACCTGCATTGACACGCAAGTGACCATGTATTGCATGACTCCAGCTACATAAAATTATGCAAAAGGCAAATAAACCTATAATGACAGAAAACAGATAAATTATTGACCAACGCTAGCAGTGGTTGAATGGTAGAAGAGAATGACTGCAAATGGGTATAAGGAAACTTTTCAGGGCAATGAAAATGTCCTACAACTGCATTGTGATTATGGCTACACCACTCCTTAAAGTTACTAAGGCTCACTGAATCACGCAATTTTAATGGGCGTATTTTATGGTATGTAAATTATACTCCAATATAACTGTTAAAAATGCATTGTCTTAGTGATTACGGGAAAATAAGGTCATGTTGAACTGGTCTTAGCTCTTCCGTTAGAACTTGGTAGCATTTATATTTTGGATTGCAGGGCGTCTGTGTAGGAGCTGTGGGAAGACAGCCACAGATTATCTATGCTCTAGGGCTCCAGAGGTCTTTTTCAAGCACTGGTGTACACATGTCAGGGCAGATGGTACACAGGGGAAGCCTCACAGGATGTATTGAAGGGAATCTTTTATCCCTGTAGCTGCATTGGTTAAGTTATTATCTGTTCTTATTGGGAGGGAAGAAGGCACTGATATCAGCTTCTACTACACGCCCTTTACAGTTTGCTGTCTGTGGGTATATATATTTCATACACACAGGAAGCTGTAAAATATGGGCCATTGCAGAGTATGTACTCATTGACTGTCAAAAAATCATGTTGTCATCCTTACAACACTCTGAGGAAGAGATACTTTTTCACACAGACAGACAAAAACCCTCTAACCTCTATAATCATGGTTGAATCTCCCTGACCATTTAATATTGAGATTCCAGGGCCAAGCATGAGAAAATAAGGCTAGTGTCATATTTGGAAGTTAGGAACTTTGCAGATTTTAAATTTATAACATTATTCATAAAATACAAAGTTAAAGCAATGTTTTAGAGTTTTTAGTTCTACAAAACAAAATCATATTTTATCGCAGAGGGCAAGAATTGAAACCATTCAAGAATGTGTGAACTGAGATAAATATTTGAAACATAAACTTGGATTTAAAAGGTAATTAAGCTAAAAGTAGTTCTTCAAAAAAGAAATGCAAAGAGTAAAAAGTCATCTACCTGCTATAGTCAAAATGGTTGAGTCCCCTTCATTTTCTTATGATGAAATCTTAGCACCTGAAAATCATGGCATTAGGAGGTGTGGCTTTGGGAGGTATGAAGTTATGAGGGTGGAGTCCTCATGAATGCAAGTAGTGTCCTCCTAAAAGATGCCCTAGAGAGATCTCTAGTCTCTTCCACCATGTGAGGACATAGCAATGAGGTGTTGCCTATGAATCAGGGGTTGAGCGCTCACTTGAACATGACAATGCTGGTATCTTCGTCCTGGACTTCCAGCCTCCTGAACTGTGAGAAATATGTTTCTATTGTTTATGAGGTACCCAATCTATGCTACTTGGTTATATCACCACGAACAGACTAAGACACTGCCGTATTCTATATACCATGTGTGTAGATTATAAAGGGGATGTCTTTGTCTGCTTGGACTGGTATAACAAAATGCCACATACTAGGAGGCTTAAACAACAGAAATTTATTTTGTCACAGTCTAGATGTCAGAAGTCCAAGATAAAGTTTCCAGCTGATTTGGTTTCTGGTAAGGAATACTTTTGTGGTTTGCAGATGGTCCTCCTCATGCTGTGTCCTTATATGAGAGGGAGAGAGAGAGAGAGAGAGAGAGAGAGAGAGAGAGCAGGAGGGAGAAAGGGAGAGAGTGTGCACTGGTGTTTCTTCCTCTTCTTGTAAGGGTAAAGGCCCTACAGGGTTAGGACCCACCTTATGACCTCATTTAACCTTTATCACCTCCTCACAGGCCTTAACTCCCATACAGTCACATTGGATTTACAGCTTCAATATATGAACTTTAGAAGGGTACAATTCGGTCAACAGCAGGGATGAGATAAAGATAGACATAGCATATATTGAATCTCTGCCATGGGTCAGCACCTGAACTTGGCACATTCTTTTAATAGCCTCAACAAAGCTTCAGAATAGTTTTATATTGTCCTACATTATTTATTAAAGAAAAAATGATGTGGATATCAACTATGTTGATCAGGATTGCACAGCTACTGTTAGAGGACTTTTACCCAGGTGTTTCTGGCTTAACAGCTGGATTTCTTAAATTTATTTCTTTTTGAGAAAGAGTGGGTGAATGAGTTATATATTCTAGTAACGATTTTTTTTCATATACTTTCCCCTTTTTAATACCTGGAATGTTTTATTTCATGGATGTTTTTTCCTTGGCTAAATTTTGAGTTCAGCTATGACCAAAGTGAACAACTCCAGTACATACTGATGGCCTCCCCACATCAGCCTCTGCACCTGTCTGCCTTTCTTCCTTGGGGGGCTTTATCTAGCACCATGGAAACTCACTGAGCCCAAGGGCAGGACAGTCCAGATGTGCAAGGTTGTTAACACATTCAGATACTACCAACAACAACAGCAAAAAAAAAGCTCATGAGAATTTTGGAAAATACAAGATGGGACAAAAGTAGGTTTACAGGTGAGATCAAGTGCATTCAGGGTGGTATGACCACAGACAACTAATCAAAGAACAGGCATGAATGACCCATGAACATGGACAACAGTGTGGGAATTGACTGTGGGAGCAGGGAATGGGATGGGCAGAGGAGGGCAAAGGGGTGGGGCAACTGTAACAGAAGAACAATAAAAATGATTTTTAAAAAGTAGGTTTCCACTTGATCATATGGAAAACAATACAATAATTAATAAATGATAATATAAGAATAAACTCTGTGTTTTGTATACTCACAACTGTAAACCTACATTTGCCCCACCCTGTATTGTCAGGGACAAACATTCTGAAAAAGGTTCAAGATTCCTCAAAGGACCTCAGAAGGATTGATCCCGGTGGCCCACAGTAGTTAGGTACTTATTATCTCTCCTCCCTACCTTTAGCTCATACTTCTTAGGGTCACCTCACTGGTCTCAAGTCCTTGTCTCGGGGTCTGTTTTCAGGAGCCCAGACGCATTCCTTAGAATGATGTCCCTCATCAGCCCACCTCCAATCCAGGGCAACTTCTGCCTTACTTCTTTAAACCTAATGACTCTTAGAAACACACACCAATTTATTTACAGCAACTAATTTTAAAATGGCATTATTTTGCAGTATAGATTTAATAATAATTAAAATAAATTATTTTAATCAGTGATAATGTCTAAAGAAAAACCATTTCCTTCATCATCATAATCATCATCATCATCATCATCATCATCATGGAAAACATTAATGAACAATGATTCTTCAGTCTTTGTTTTTCACCCCATGAATGGCATTTCCAAGTTCACCTATGGCAAATGAATTTACAGTAATCTGAACGATTATCATCTTATTTACGCTCATAAAGGGTATTATTAGTTTCCCATTGAGTTCTCTCATTAGCACCTCATAGGTATGAGTTAAATAGGATGGATGTTATCATGATTTTATACATCAGGAGATAAAAGCTTTTCAGAAGTTAAGTCAAGCTCGGTTGCTCTGATTTCTTCCCATAAACAAAAAGATAATGATTTATAATGCATAAGTCTAATATTGCACTCAGAGCTGTGTTGTTTTGTTTATAATAATTAAATCGTTAAAGAACTTTATATGTACTTTTGGGCTAATTGCTTATTTCCTGATCACCATAACTCTAATTCGAATTGTGGCCTCTTATGATCCAGAATACAAAAGCAAACCCAATTTCTTCAACCTGGACCTCCTGCTTTCTTTAAGATTAATATCAACATCATTTTTAAGAGGAAGTACTTTTTTTCTGAGATACCCAGTGTCACGTCTACTCAATTTGAAAGCATACATCCTTATCTTGTTTCCGATCTTAGTGGGAAAGCTTTAAGTTTTTGCCCATCAGTATAATGTTGGATATAGGCTTCTCATATATAGCCTTTATTATGTTGAGGTATGCCCACTTTATTCCCACTTTGCTGAGTGTTTTCATCATAAACAGGTGTTGTACCTTATCAAATGCTTTTCCCACTTTTATTAATATGATCATGTGATTTTTTTTGTCTTTCCTTTTGCTTATGTGATATATTATGTTTATTGATTTGTGAATATTGTACCATCCTTGCATCCCTGGGATGAATCCCACTTGATCATGGTGGATAATCTTTTTAATATATTGCTGGATGTGGTTTGCCAATATTTTGTTAAGGATTTTAGCATTTATGTTCATCAGTGATTTTGGTCTGTAGTTTTCTTTCTTTGCTGTGTCTTCATCTGGTTTGGGGATTAGGATGATGCTGGCCTCATAAAAAGAGTTTGGGAGTCTTCTCTTTTCTTGGATTTTTAGGAATAGTCTGAAAAGGACAGGCATTAACTCTTCTTGAAATGTTTTGTGAAATTCTCCTGTGAAACCATCTGGTTCACGGCTTTCAGGTGCCTGGAGTTTTTTGATTGCTACTTCAATTTCAACAGCTGTTATTAGTCTGTTTAGGCTTTCTGTGCCTTCTTCATTCAGTTTTGGGAGATTATATTTTTCTAGAAATTTGTGCCTTTCACCCAGGTTTTCAAGTTTCTTGGCATATAGTTGTTCATAGTAATTAAATACAATCCTTTGTATTTCTGTGGTATCAGTTGTAATTGCTCCTCTTTCATTCCTGATTTCATTTATTTGCATCCTCTCTTTTTTTTTTTTTGATGAGCCTGCTAAAAGATTTGTCAATTTCATTTATCTTTTCCAGAACCAGCTCCTGGATTTATGGATCCTTTGAATTTTTCTTTTAGTCTCTATGTCATTCAATTCTGCTCTGATCTTGATTATATCCTTCCTTCTACTTGTTCTGGGCTTTGTTTTTTTGTTTGTTTGCTTGTTTGTTTTTTTGTTTGTTTGTTTCTCCTGTTCTTTAGACATAGGGCTATGATGTTTATTTCAAATGTTTCTATCTTTTTTAGGTAGGTCTGTATTGCAATGAACTTTCCTCTCAGACTGCCTTCACTGTGTCCCATAGATTTTGGACTGTTGTGTATTCATTTGCATTTGTTTCCAGAAACTTTTTGATTTCTTCTTTAATCTCATTATTGACCCATTCATTGTTTAATAGAATGCTATTCAGTCTCCATGAGTTTGAATGTTTTTGAGTTTTTTCCCTTGAGGTTGATTTCCAGTTTCAAACCCTTGTGGTCTAAGAAAATGCTCAGCATGACTTCAATTTTCTTAAATTTGTTGAGACTTGTTTTGTGTCTATCATGTGGTCTATCTTTGAAAATATTCCATGTGCATTTGAAAAGAATGTGTAGTTTGTTTCTTTGGGATGAAAGGTTCTATATATATCAGTTAAGTCCATTTGATCTAATGCATCATTCAGTTCCACAATATCCTTGTTGATATTTTGTTTGGATGATCTATCCATTGTTGACAGTGACGTATTAAAATCCTCTAGTATAAGTGTGTTGCTGTCTGTATCTTTCTTGAAGTCTTCCAGGATTTTCCTTATATATTTTGATGTTCCTATGCTGGGTACACACAGGTTTACAATGTTTACGTCTTCTTGATGGATTCTTCCTTTGAGTATTATGAAGTGTCCTTCTGGGTCTCTTTTTATGGCCTTTGTTTTGAAGTCTATTTTGTCTGATATAAGTATTGCTACCCTGGCTTTTTTTTTTCCTGTCCATTTGCTTGGAATATATTTTTCCAACCCTTTACTTTCAGTCTGTGTAGGTCTTTTGTTCTGAGGTGGGTCTCTTGTAGGCATCATACATGCAGGCCATGTTTTCTTATCCTTTCAGCTACTCTATATCTTTTCATTGGAGCATTTAATCAATTTACATTTAAAGTTATTGATAGGTACTTATTCATTTTTTCCCTTTGTATTTGTGTTCTCTCTCTCACTCTTTTTCTTTATCTTCTTAAAGAAGTCTTTTTAGCATATCTTGCAATTCTGGCTTAATAGAGGTGTATTTTTTTAGCCTTCTTTTGTCTGGAAAACTCCTTATTTCATCTTCCATTTTAATTGAGAGCCTTGCTGTGTGGAGTAGTCTTGGTTTGCAGGCCTTTGCTTTTCATTACTCAGAATATTTCTTCCATTCCCTTCTGACCTTTAGTTTTTCTGTGGAGAAGTCAGCTGCTAGCCTTTTGGGTCTCTCTTGTATGTTACTTCCTGTTTCTCCCTTGCCGCCTTTAAGATTCTCTCTTTGTCCTTGATATCTGCCATTTTAATTATAATGTGTCTTGGAGTGGGTCTCTTTGGGTTCCTCTTGTTTGGGACCCTCTGTGCTTCCTGGACTTGTGTAATTTTTCTCTCCTCAAATTAAGCAAGCTTTCCATCATTATTTTTTCAAACAGGTTTTCTATCCCTTGCTCCTCTTCCTCTCCTTCTGGCATTCCTATTATACAGATATTATAATGTTCCATGTTGTCCTGCACTTCATTTAACCACTCTTCATTCTTTTTGAGCCTTTTTTCATGTTCTTGCTCTTTCTGGGAGTTTTTTTCTACCATGTCATCCAGCTCACTGATTTGATCCTCTGCTTCATCTAGCCTGCTTTTGATTCCTTCTATTGTGTTCTTCAATTGAGAAATTATATTCTTCATTTCCTCTTGGTTCTTGTTGCTAGCTTATATGTCCTTTTTCATGTTGATATAGTTTTTAATAAGTTCCTTGTAGTTTCCCTATACTTTTGATAATTCTCACTGAGTTCACTGAGTTCATTGAGCTTCCTTACAACCATTGTTTCTAACTCAATATCTATAGTTTATTTGCCTTTATTTCATTTAGTAGTCTTTCTGAGGATTCCTCCTTTCCTTTCAATTGGGAGTTGTTTCTTTGTCTTCCCATTACTTGGCTGCCAGAACAAAACCACAAAGCCCAGAAAACAAAGCCACTGTCCCCCTACAATCCCACTATCATCAACAAATTAACCAGTATTAATAAGACTGTAAAGAGATTAGGATTATTATAAGAAAAGAGAGAAATAAGCTATAGTATAAAACCTAGTGACTTAATATGCACCAATTTGATGGACAAGAAATGAATGTTAAAAAGCTAATCAGTAAAGAAAATAGTGTAAATCATGATGAAGCCCACAGTGGATTTTGTCTCAGTAGCCTCCAGTATTTACCGTTATTTTTTCTTTCTGGATCCACCTCTAGCAATGCCAGATATGACCCTGTCTGACCTTAGGTAACTCGTTTGTGGCTTCCTGGAATCTACTGTCTGTGGCTGTCTCCTTTAGTTGTTAATCTAGTCACTCTGCACTCAGCAGTCAGACTGAAGCACCATAGGTTGGGGGCAGAATCCCTCCTGGGGTCAGGGCTAATGTTTACCCTCAGGCTGCTGCCACTCTGGGGAATGGTCTGCCTGAGGAAGATGGCTGCTGTAGTATGGGGGATGACTCAGCACCTGGATCCCAGTGGCTACTTTCTCAGTTCTCTCCCCAGAGCCTCCAACCCCAGTCTCTCCTCAGGCATCTCTAGACCACTCTGCCCCTACCTTTGCCAAAGCCCAGGATAAGTGGCTGCAGATGAGAATTTATGTGTTGGCCCTTTAAATGGTTCTTTCAGTCTCCAGCCACTGGTCTCTGGCTGAGAGCAACCCTGCCACTTTTCACAGTTGGCTGCCATCTGTGTATGTTATTGGGCTCTGGTGCTGTAGGTTAGGGGTCCCCACTTATGGTTTAGACCCCACTCTTCTCAGGGTGATCCAACTGGCTGCTTTAATATACCTCTGGCATGCCCAGCCAGCCTTCTCGAGTCTCCACCACACTCCTTACCAGACAGGTTGTGCTGAACTGATTCTTCTGTCTGTCCAAGGTTGTAAGGCTTCTCTATTACATTTTTCAGTTGTTTATTCTGGGTGATTTCTCCACAATGTAGTTGTAATTCCAGATTGGTCCTGGGAGGAGGTCAGTGTGACTTCCATTCACTCTTCCACCATCTTGATCATCTCTCTCCTCTGCTTATTTTTTATTCAGTCAATGTTGTATGTTGGTTTATTATTTTATTTTATTTTATTTTATTATTTTATTTTTGTTACTCTGGTTCAAGTGCCATTCAAATGATACTGAGATAATATGTTGATTAAATTACTAAGAGTATTGCTTAACTTTTATGAGAACTTCAAAAGAGATATATTTACTCATTTAATTATTAAATTCCTAAAAAATAAAGCAGAGAACCTGTCTATATGGTCATTAGAATATCACCACAAGACTTGTTCTTAAGTAAAACTCAGGGGATATTTCTAGGTACACCTACCTATCAATGAGGTTGAAAGTTCTCTATTAACTCTATTAATGATACAAGATTAACAACCAAAATTTTTTTGCTTGGGTGAAAAAAGCCTTCATGCTTTGTTTTTTAACTATTATGGATTTTTTACTAATTGCATTGTGTGTATTATTGTAGAAACTGACACAATTTCAACAACAAGAAAAAGAAATAAAAGGCCCCTATAATCCCACCCTCAAAGATACATTATTGATATTTTGTTATATTTGCTTGAAGATATATATACACATACTCACACATAGTTGAAATTATATATATTGTTTCATTTATCAGTATTTTGGATATACTATGTAAATGGTTTATAATAATCATTTCATTAAAACTCATTGTGTTCATATGCTATAATTTATTCAAATATTTTGCATTTAAAATTATTTTTCATTTCTACTTTTATAAATACTCCTGGGATGATCCTCTTTGTACTTAAAATTTGGTCCACATTTGTAATATTTCAGAAAAGAAAAAGAATTCTCAGGACAAATAATGTAAAATGGCAACCCTTGCAGTCCATATCAACCCATGTAGCCAAATTATTTTTGTAACTTTTTTTACCAGGACTCTGGAATCATATATATATATACACACACACACAGACACACACACACACACATGCACACACACTGAATTTTGCCAAATGTTACATTATAGCATGTTAAATCCAAGCTGTTTTTGGTTTTAAAGTTCTCCATTATTCTTGCATGTTACAATGGAACTATTCCAAGTATGAGGAAGATAATTGACTACCGTTAAAAACTGTGACAAAAGTCTGTGTTCTACCATTTATCTATAACTAAATAATGATGCATTTCATAATACTTTTATATTGACCAGAGATACAGTGCCCTAGTATGAAAATACTGTTCAGTTGCATGCATTCAATTCATTTTAAAATTGACTCTCAAAATATTTCTATTTACTAACCACAACATGAGAATACCCTGGAAATGCATAATATAGAAGACAACAATAGACCTTAAAACTGCAGAGAGGTATGAGGCTGAATAAGATTAGGGACATATGTCAATTTGAATCAAAGTATTCTAGATAAAGCCAAAACCATTGCTGGAAACAATGAACTATAACACCTTCAGCTAAATTTTGCTACCTCAGAAGTATCCTGTCAAACGATGCACAAATAGACAAGGGACTAGAACACATACCAAGATACCCTGACCATCTGTTGGTAGATTATCAAACAGAGGTTGGTGCCAATAAGGCAGTAAATGTAATGTCAAGGTCAGCATCTAAAGTGTTATGGTACTATATTTTCAAAAACCATGATTTGGGTTCAGACCCAAACATCTTTCCTGTGCTAAAAAAAAAATTAGCTGCATTTTACACATTGCATTCAGTATGAAGAATGGAAAGAAATAGTCTTCTCTCTTGGGTCATATATCTCAGTTTGTTACTATTGCCTCCCACAGAGAAAACTTGCATCTCCTTTCCAACCCCTACTTTCTTCATTCTGTCCAGCCCTGGGGTTATGGTTACAGAACAGAATACAGTGAAATGTTGAGATCCTCTACTTCATACTGCAATCTGAAGGTAATACTTGAACCCAAATTCTAGATTGGCACTGAAACAAACGCTATTCCCACTAAAGTAGCTAGGGCAGGCCTGATTTAGACACACACCCATTTTTTTGTTTTTTTTGGTCAACTGAGGTATAATTGACATATAACATTACATTAGTTTTCATATTTACAATGTAATCTTTCAATATTTGAATAGACTGTGAAATTATCTCTACAATAGTCAAGCTAGCATTTGTCGTTATACATAGTTACAATTTTTTCTTGTGGTGAAAACTTTTAAGATCTACTCTCATAACAATTTTCAAATGTGCAGCACGGTATTATTAACTATAGTCATTATACTGTGTATTCATCCACATAACTTATTTTATAACTGGAAGTTCTTACTTTTTGACCCCGTTCACCAACTTCACACACCTCCCCATCCTCCCTCCTCTGGAAACCACCAATTTGTTCTCTGTTTTTATGACCTCAAGTTTATTGTTTGTTTGTTTTTTTGGTTCCACTTAAAAATTAGATTATAAAATATTTCTTTTTCTCTGACTTATTTCACTTAGCATAATGCTCTCAAGGTCTAACAATGATATCACAAACATCAAGATATCATCTTTTTTACGGTTGAATACCATTACATTGTGTGTATATACACCACACCTTCTCCATTCACCTTTCTGTGAACACATATGTTGTTTAATGTCTTGGCAATTATAAAAATGTTGCAATGAACATGGGATGCACATATCTTTCCCTATTAGTGTTTTTGTTT
>PVJD01016279.1:0-21635 GCA_004026545.1 Mormoops blainvillei | reverse complement strand
TGTGGGTGGCGAGAGCACAGAGCTCCCCAGGGACAGAGGACCCAGGCCCTGTACCATCCCCAGGCTTTCCCCATGACCTGCCAAATGCCCTGTGTCTGTTTTCACATGTAGGTAACCAGAGAAATGCATCAAGATGGGTCGTGTTGTCTGCACTCGACCTGGGTTTGCAGGGCCAGGGGAAGAAAACATTCCGCTATGAGAAGTGTTAAACACACAGGAAAGGGCAAGAATTTCCTAGTGAACGCCCATGTTTCGGGTGGAGTTTCTTCAGTCGGCTTCTGCCTTGTGCTCTGGCACTGTCCTGGGTGATCTCAGTCCTCACCCAGACCCAGTAGAGTGGGACTTCTCACTCCCATCTTAAAGTGAGGATGCTGAGACCCAGGGAGATGAAGACCCCTGCCCAGCGGCACCCAGCTCTGCAAGGGTGGGGCCACCCAGAGCCCTCAGACTCCCAAACCTGCTCCCTTCACTGCTCTGTCCTCTTGTCCCCACAAGGTTCTGGAAGTCCCTTTTACAGTGGCAGGGAAAGCCGCTGACCCAGGCCCCTCTGTGTGCTAGGCGGACATGCGCAAGTGCTCAGAGGAGGGAATGGGAAATGGGGTAAGATACTAGGTGTTTCTCTCAGGCAAGCTTGTGCTGGGCACATTAACCGTAATGGCCGTGGTTCCCACTTGTGGGGCCCACGTGGGACCCAGAGCTCTGAGGAACAGTTGAGCCCTCAGTATGGCTGGGTGGCTCCGGGGCTCCAGGGTCCTCCCTGCTCAAGGTCCACTCCCACCTTGCTGCTGCTGCCTGCTTGGTTTGCCACCCAGGGGAGGCTGGGTTAGGGCCATGTCCCCATCATGCCCTCAGAAACCTTCCATGGCTCCCACTGAACTCCGTCCCCTACCTGCACTCCCTCCAATGCCATTGGCCAGTGGTGGACCAAAGAAATAATTGTTGAACCAATGCACGTGGTTGATAGCGTCAAGAAAAACCCTTGAAAGTGCTCAGCCCAGGGCCTGGCGCACAGCAGGCCCACAGGGCCGGCACTGTTCTTGTGTCCTCCATCTGGAGCTCCCCAGCTAGGCCCTCAGGCTCCCACGTGCCACCACACATTCAGGCCTCCTTGTTTCGGTTCATTCGCTCTGCTCTGCCTGGAATGCCCTTCCCAACGTCCAGCCCGGTCAGATCCCACCTCCTCCAGAAGGTTTCCCAAGGTCCCCTCGTAGGAACAATTCCTCCCCCTCTCCCTGGCACCTGAGCTCTGTGGTTAGAAGCACAGAGGCTTGCACCAGGCTGTCTGGTGTGACTTTCGGCTCTGTCATTTGCTGGTTGCGTGACCTTGGATAAGTTGCCAATTCATTCTCTGTCTCAGTTTCCTCATCTGCAAAATGGGCATGGTGGTACTCCCTACCTCATCATGAGTCCCAAATGAGGTATCCCTGGAATAGAGTGCTCTTCACAGTGCCTGCCTGTAACATCTCAGAGCCTTGTGCACAGTGGGGCGGGCCTCCCATGCTTGTTGGCTGAGTTGAGCTGACCTTGAGTTCATGCGTGAGACTCAGCACAGAGGAAACAATGCAAGTGGACAGGATGCTCCGAAAGGCAAAACTCAGTGCGGCTGAGAGACTGGGGGTGGGGGGCGGGGGGAGTGAGCATAGCGCCAAATGGAGGCAGGGGCTTCTGTCCTGCTGAGGGGGCATCTCAGTGAAGAGATGAGCTTGCAGGGCGGCAGTGCCGGTGGTCGGGGGCTGTGGAAGAATGTCATGATCATAAGAAGCAGCCTGGGTTCAAATCCTGGCTGCACCGCCCTTGTGCAGTTTCTTAGCCCCTCCCCAGTCTGTCTTCTCTCCTGTGAAGTGGGGACCACCATCGTGCCCACTTCCTGAGGTGCTCAGCCCAGCAAAGCCACCGTTGTTCCCAAATTCATTCCATAGCTGTGTCAGTTCACCTCAGTCTACAGACCCACCGGTGCCTCAGCCACGTACCTGATGTGTGTGGAGACTGCTCTTTATCCAGGGGATTTAGATTTTGAACGAATAAGTTCACCTGAGTCCTGCAGGGCATTGACCAGGAAGGTCTTTGACTCTAACCTCCCACGAGCCACTCCTCCTCTCACACCGAAGCTTTTGCAGAAAATCATTTAATGTTTTCTCTGTGTTTAAAGAAGGCTCTGAGGACCCACCGGACTCAGCCTGGCTGGCCTGATCTTGAAACAAAGTGCGGTCCCCAGAGGAACATGCCAACCTCTGCTCTTAAGTGAATCCAGGGGAACGTTTCTGCACATGGCCTGGCGGGCTATATTTAGTTTTCACCAGGTCTTTGAGCTCCTCCCCACTGCATTATTAAGGTCGCTGCCAGTGTGAGAGGGCTAAGGCCTGGAGGGCGGGGGAGAAGCCCCACCCCAGTGAACACAGCTGGAGTTTGCCCCTTGAGCACAGCTGGGATTCAAACCTGGCTCTGATGGTGGCATGTTCAGAGGCGGGAGAGAGGGCCACAGACCCCAGTGAAGCAGAAGGCTTTCCACCTGCAGAGGCTCCCTCTGTCTCGGGTCTCCTGAGTCCCCGTCCCACTCCCCACTGACTCACAGCCAGGCCCTTCTCTCGGCTGCCACCTCTTTGTGCTTACCTTGACCTGCGTCACCTTTCATGTCAGTGATTCTCAGTCGCCCTTATGGCTCTGCACGTCACCTTACTCTCACTCGGGAATCCTCAAGCGCTCCCTAGTGCCTACGAGGTAAAGCCCAATCTCCCCAGCCTGGCATTCAAGGCCTCCGTCCACCTTTTCTTCCTCATTAGCAGCCATAAACCCCCTTAGGTGTGAAATTCTTGGGGTCAGGGGTTTTTGTCTGCTTTATTTACCACAGTATGCCCGGTGCCTTGAAGAGCAACTAAAACCTTGTATAGGTGCTCAGTAAATATTTGCTGAGTGAGTGACTGAATGAATGAGTGAATGATGAGGGATCTACAGTTTTCCCACCCTCATGCCTTTGCTCTGACAGCCGCTGGCTGCCAGGCAAGACCTGTTTGCTCACCTGTGTCCCACCCTTTAAGTCCCAGATCAGGCTCTGCTTCCTCCGTGATACCTTCCCTGGTGGGCCGGCCCCCGTGATCCCTCCTGCCAGCTTCGGCACCATCTGTTGTTAGACACCAGTAGTTCGAAACCTCCTCCAGAGCTTCCCGGGCATCTGAGACGGAAGAAAGGGGCAGGCTGCTCAAGACTGGTAGAGGACAAGTTTAATAAGCGAGGAAACTTACGAGGCTTGTTTTGGGTGGCCACAGACATCTCTGCACCTGCGGGTCAGAATCTTAAAAGTTTATGTAGAGGTCCTAACTG
Source organism: Mormoops blainvillei (assembly GCA_004026545.1). Lineage (NCBI taxonomy): Eukaryota > Metazoa > Chordata > Mammalia > Chiroptera > Mormoopidae > Mormoops > Mormoops blainvillei. The sequence goes on along the minus strand of PVJD01016279.1, from coordinate 18,317 downwards.
GGTTCAGTCACATACTCCATCCAGATGGTCTCAAACCGCATTTCTGTCTCGAGGCTGTGTCCTTTTGGGACCAGGGAAACACACGGTCCAAGGACAGCAGAGAAGGTGGGAAGCCTCTGGTGGCCCAGGTCTAGCTCGAGGGTCAGTTGGCGGTCACCCCTTCTCCATGCCCTCCAGCAGCCGACACCAGCGCCTCCTTGTTGTCTGGCTCCCTCGAGGCCGTGCCTATTAGATGTGGCTGTACACCCCTGGGGTCTGGGGTGGGTAAAGTGCCCCCGCCCCCTCGACCCATGCGCAGAGTGCTTGTGTGGCTTTTGATGGGCGTGGAAGAGGTTGGTTGGGTAGGATGGGACTCAGGCTGCCCAGTAGGCAAAGATGCAGCCACAGGTAGGGGAGGGCCTGGTCCTTTCAGGGGACAGCGTGATAACCAGACGGGCTGGCATCTAGTGTCAGGCGGGGGCTCAGGCAAGAAGGACCATGAGGCAGGTACAACATGGGGCTATGAAGTGGCCAGAAAGTGACAGAGGGGGAGTCCCAGCACCAGGTAAAGTTCAGAGGTCCAAGGTAGCAGGCAAATGTGGGCCAGGATTGGGGATCCTGTCATTGGAGAAACTGTCCTCACAGGGGGCAGGCTACTAGGCAGGTGTCAGAGACAGGTACTCAGGGCCAGGAAACAAGGCAGGAACCCTGTGCCAGGCCCAGGGGCCGAGGTCAGGGGCCAGCTGGCCAGGAGGCTTTCTTGATGAGGAGCCCGTTCTCCAAAGTGCTCGCTGGTGATTAAGTGCCCCCTGCCTCGGCTGCAGTGGGGCCCAGAGATACAGTGAGCCTGGACCTGCAAGTGAGGACCCAGTGCTCTCGGGGCCGGGGAGATGAGGAAATGCCAGGGACACACAGCAGGCGTTTTGTGAACACGGACGTCAGCCGCTGCAGACCGTGGTTCTCCCCTTCGCAGTCACCATGCCTAAATCGCACATGTGAAATCTCCTTTGGAAGGGTTTAGGGGACACCCAGACACACGCGTACACATACATGCACACAGACACACATGCACTTGCAGACACACATGTACAGACACAGTTCAGTGACAACAAAGGGCCACCAGGTATGGGGCATGTGGAGGGACCGGGTGACTTCTCAGGGACCTCTTCACGGAAGACTCAGGCCTGTTGACTTAAGGGTATGCATGAAGACAAAGGGGGTGGTGATTCCACCTGGGAGGGGGTCTGGGAGCCTCTTGGCCAGAGCTCGGGCCCTCTTACCCCCACCCTCTCCGGATCCTGAAGCTCAATTTCTCCCCTTCTTCTGGGGGTCACTTAGCTTTCAGGCGGAACAATTGCAATAACAATTCTCTTCTGCTTTGTGTGATTCTTTATCCTTTTCAAAGCCCTTTTGTGCACAGTTTTCCATTTGATACCCCCCTGTGAGATAGGCCGGTATTCTTATCTCTGCTTTAGAGATAAGGAAATGGAGGCTCAGAGAAGGTGCCTGGCTGGCCCGAGCCCCTCGGAGGCTGGGCTGTGGAGCGGGGATTAGAGCCAGGATCGAGTGACTTTCTGCCCTGTTGCATTTCCCTCCACCCTCTGATTTGCGGAGGCTTTAGAAGACGGCTTCCTTTGGCCTGTGCGAGCCCACACCGCCCTGACAATTCCTGGTGTGTGTGTGTGTGTGTGTGCCTGTCTGTCTGTCTGGGGGGTGGTGCTAAGTGAAGAGGTTGGTCAAGTGCTCTCTGAAGGATTTCATCTCCTCCCTTCAACCTTTCATCAGGTTGGCTTTGGGGGTCCCGATGGGTGCAGGCACCGTTCCCAGCTCCCTCCCTCCTTTCCCCTCTGCAGGTCTGGGACAGCACCTTAGAGAGGAGTGTGGGAGCTGGGGAGCCAGCGGAGCAAGCGGGGGAGAGAGACTAGAGATGGCCTGATCAGCCCAAAAGGGCGGCAGCTGATGGGCTGGACTCAGAATTTGCCAATATGGAGAGAGCAGAGAAGCTGAACAGCTTGGCTCCCTCGTACCCACTGAAGGGGTCTATCTCGGGACCCAAGAGGACAAGTTTCAGAATTAGTTCAAAGGAGAGGCCAAGAGGAGTTTGGAGAGAATGTGGGTTTATAGTCAATTGCTCAGAAAGGCCAGGAGTAGATGCAAGAGTCCAAATGAAAATAAGGGAGTGGTGATTCCATTTAGGTGAGGGGCAGGGAGCGGGTGCAGGGAACCTCTTACCCAGGCCCCAGACGCCCACCCCCTCCAGATCCTGAAGGTCAAGGACTTCCACCTTTTGAGCCTGAAATCACGGAGGCCGTGCAAAGGACCTTTCTCTCTCTCTCTGGCCCAAGGCTGACTCAGCGTCTGACACAGCAAGGTACTGACCTGGCAGGGCTGCAGTGATGCTTCTCTTGTGAGTCCAAAAATGCTATTTGGGCTGTCAGCTGGGCTTAATTTTTAATTAATGCACTAGTAACTACTTCATCTCATTCCACAAAAGCAACTTGAAGTTGTTTACGAGAGTTACATTTAATAGGATAGCTTATTGTTCAAAGAATTCAGGACCAAGGAAATACAAATTAGAAACCAAATGTTTCCTAGGAGGAAAAAGAAATGTTATGTTTAGGTCATAATGGCCATTACAGTTGCTATAATTGGGCCAAGCATTTGACTCTGTGCTCCCTGGTGGCCAAAGGGAAAAGAGAAATACTACTAGTTACGTACATTTTACCTTCTCTATGTGGAAGAATCACCTTAGTATCTCTGGGAAAAAACTTAAACTTTTATTAACCCTTCATTTAAAAATTTGTTTTTCATCTAGGGCCTAATATAGAAGAAGCTGAGGAATGCAGCACCCTTTTAACAAATGGCAGTAGCAGATTTCCTAAGACTGTGTCTGGTATTGTCTGTTCTCTGTGTCAGCTGAAGGCATAATGACAAAACACATAATGACAAAAATGAAGCCAGAAGGCTGGGCACGCGGTCCAAGTGCACAGCTTGATCCAAGGGTAAATCCTAGAATAGCTGGAGAAAGAGGTGCCCAGCCTGCTCTCTGTCCCTTCTCCAAAATGTCATTTTTCTCTATCAAAGTTATGATTCATATTGGCCAGTAGATGGTTCAGGCAACCATCTCTCATAAGACCTGACACCGAGGTGGTTGTTTGGTTGGGGGACAGCCACTGGGGGCAGCTCCCATTTAATTAAGAGCAGTGGGCAATGGCTGAGTAGCTCAGTTGGTTAGAGCATCATCTCGACACACCAAGGTTGTGGGTTTGATCCCTGGGCAGGGCACATGCAGGAATCAACCAATGCACGCATGAGTAAGTGGAACAACAAATTGATGTTCCCCTCTCTCTCTCTCCATTCTTTTCTCTCTCTAAAAATCAATCAATAAAAATAAATAAATAAAATTTAAAAATAATTTAGAGCAGTGATCACTAGGCTTCTTTGATTGATAATAATCACTCATTGGCAACAAAGTTTAGCATGCACCCTCATAAATATAATTTGTTCCTTATAAGTTGCCTGTAAGTACACCCAGGTCAATTTACTGTGTACCTTATTACTCATACATGAAAATGAGTAATTAAAAAGGGATGAGACTCAAATCAGATAGGTAGAAGTTAAAAGTGTCTTCCTCTCCCCAGGGGGTGCTCTCGTGCCCATCTTCGGCCGGCCCCTTCCCCTCTGGGTCCCTCTGCAGGCCTGGGCTGCTCACTTGGAACACCTGCAGCTGTGACGGGGGGCTGGAAAGGCAGGGGTGGCTGCCTCCTCCCACCCATCCCCTCCCCAGCTTCCTCCCTTCTCAGCTGGGATGACTCTGAGGCAGGTTCTGCGCCAACTCCCAGAGGCCGCAGTGGTAGGGGCTGTGGTTGGATTGCAATCCAGTCATCCACAGTGGTCATTTGCTGGATAATGCACCCATTATTAGCTGCTTTCCTTTCCCTGTCCCCGCCCGACCCCCCACCGATCTGCCACCAAATAAACTGAGATGACCTCCCAGGTGAACTGTTTGCACTCTGCCCCGTCTCTGACTTTGCCTCTGGGGAAATCCCACTGAAGATCGCTTTCTTTGGAGGGAATTGGGGAACCTGTGAAGACTCTCATCTCCCCACTTCGACATAGAGAAGGGCCCCAGGTTTTTTCTTCAAAACCAGTCCTGGGTCTCTTCCTACAAATGGGCAGTTCTCTACCCAGAGTGGTGCTTCTGGTCTGGGTGAGCTCCTTATCAGCCACGCCAGGCCCCCACTGTGAGCAGCAGAAATTCCATAAAGCTCCCTGGGATGCGCAGGGCCAGAACCCCTGGCCTCCTGCCAAGAGCATCAGGTGTAGAATGTCCTCCAGTAACTTAGTTAAGCTCCCTGCTGTATAGACTTACTGAAGATAAACTCGTTACATTTGAGAGGACAACTGCCGAATGCCATTGATTTTTGCTTTAGAACAATTGATCTCAGACAATTCTTTCTGACAATAGGCAGATGAAGGACCACTTGTTTATCATGGCTACTCCTGGTTGGTGACAATCAAGCAGAGCCATTGGCCCACGGGAGTTTATCTTTATCAAGTGTTGTGGGCAGTGGGGGTGGGAGACATGAGGCAGAGATTTGCAGCATCTGAAGGCATTTTGATTCTTTAAGTTATAAATGAAAATTACTGGCTGATAATGCCGGGAATATTTTTGGATAGTTATTGACAGACATGGGAGTAGGAACTGGTGCAGCCTTAGGCATTTTATTCCCTAAACAGTCAAGTACCACGCCCAACTTCCCTGACGGAGGATTAAATGAAGTACGGGCCCAGTGCGATGCTGTGGGATATGCCAGTGGGTGTTTATTGAATGTGAATTTCAGAGCTGGAAGTTCCCCTGGATATTTTGTGCCAAGACAGAATCGGGACCTGGACCACTGTTTTCAAGGCTCACTTTCTCTCCCACTCCAATTTCAAGTCCTTCTGAATGCCCACTTCTGATATGAAGCTTCCTGCCCCAGTGGGTGTAGGGGAAGGAGGCTGACTTTGGCTTTAGGCCGGCGGGCTTGAATCTTGCACCTGGTTCCCTGGATGACCTTTGACAAGTCACTTCATATCTCCGGGCCTCAGTTTCCTTTTCCATAAAGTAGAATGACTGCTTGGTAAGATAGTTGTAAGCATGAAATGATATAAACCATGTAAAGCACTCAGCATGGTGCCCAACGCATGGCTGTGTGACCTTGGGCAAGTTACCCTACTTCTCTGAGCTCCAAATTGGGTTGATAGCACTTACCTCCTAAGGTGGTTGTGAAGATTAAATTGATTAAATTTATGTGTGTGAAGCATTTATCATAGGACCTGGCACATAGGAGGTGCTCAGTAAGAGTTGGCTATTATTACTGTAATTATTATTCATTCATATCCAATCGAGGTAATAAAAGTAACACCTGTCTTGTCAACCTTACCCCAAAGGAGGGCTGAAAAATCAAATGAGATGATGGATTTCTGAAGGTCATGCATTCATCCATTCGGCAAATATTTCTTGAGCGCCTACTGTGTTCCAGGGTCGGTTCTAAGCACTGGGGAGCAGCAAAGAGCAAAACGGCAAAAATCCTTGCCTGCAGAAAGCCTGCCTTCTGACGAGGACACTAACCGCTGCACAAAAGCAACAGTAAAATTGACAGCCTGCTTGATCATATAAAGTTCCTAGGGGACTGAATAAATAGGGGTGAAGAATAGGAGGCGGGAGGAGGGGTCACGTGAACCGTGATCGTGGGTCCCCAAGGCCTCAGGCCTCAGAGGGAAAGCTGTTTGATCAAGGACCTAAAATAGCATCCTGAAACTGGCACGTGTCGCCCATGTGCCAGGGACAGTGTGACTGGCCCCTGCCCTGCAGGTGCCTCCTGATGGGAGTAGTGGGCTGAAGGTGCTACCCAAGGCCCAACTGGAGGACCCTGCCCTGGCCTGTGACGGCCGGTGCTTCTTGGGGAGGGAGCTGAGAATTCTGGGCTGGGTGGGGCAGAGCGAGCGACCATTCCTTAAGACCGTTCCTTAAGGCCTCATTACAGCTGCCTCAGGCCTCTTTGGGTGGTGAGTGGGGAAGAGACTTAGACTTACAGACTCAGGATGCTTTCCAGAGGACCATTTCAGAAAGCAGCCCTGAAGGCTGGGTGCTGTGTGCTGTGCTCACCTGCCCTTGTAGTCACCTGGCTTCTTACACCTGTCCCCTGACTTACAGTTTCCTTCCTTCTGAGAGAGCACTGCCTGGTCCTGGGCTGGGAGAGGAAATGCTCCTCCGACCACCCCTGCAGCTGCCTCTCCAGCCTTGGTGCTCCTTTCTCAGACGGCACATCTCAGCCCCTAACTGAGCCCTGAGCCTCCCTCCCGGATTCCAGGGTTGTCCCTCCACATGCAACGAACTCACCTCCCTCCCCACGTTATGCACCCAGGCCCTCATCTTGGGCACCTGAGCCTTTTACTCTGTATCCCCTGTTCCAGCAGTTCACTGGGCTGTCCCCCCAGGCCTGGTACCTGTGGGGCCCTCATTTTCGTCTAACCCTCCCACCTACTTCTGAAGTTCACCAGAGTAGGGCAGCGCAGGGACAGAGGGGTGTGATGGGAACTGCAGACCCTGCAGGCAGATGTCCAAGGGCATAGCAGGAGCCTCAGAAGCCCCTTGGGCTTTAGCCACTGGCAGGGGCCCTTCGGTGGCTCTGGGGGCCCAGAGTCTTGCTTTCCTCCCTTACTGCCTTGAACTGAAATTCATGCTGCCATTCACAGGCTGGGAGAGGGGCTCCCTTCAACACTGGGATGATAGGGAGCTCTGGGAGGAGCAACAGAGGGGGATAAAGGGGCTTCTTTGACCTTCAGTCTCTTCTTCTATCAAGTGGAGTTGATAACCCACATCACAAACGAAGCGCTGAGCACCGTGCTCGGCACGTGGTTGGGAGTCCGGTAAAGGCCAGCCGCGATGAAGACACTGCGGGTACTTGCACATCAGTCATCTCTTTATTCACAAGCCCCCCCGTAGACACTTGTTGAGATTCTTCTGCGTGAAGGCCCTTGGCTGCTGCTGGAGCCACGGAGTAAACTAGACATGGGACTGGTTCTTGGGGAGGCCACAGTCTTACTGGGGCGGCAACGCGAAGTCACGAGGCTCTGTGGTCAGGCCCTAACCGAGTGAGGTGGGGTGCCAGGAGACCAGCAGTAGGGCATGGTCAGGGAAGGGTTTCTGTTTGAGCCTGGTGGAAAGGGCCCCAGCAGGGTGGGGTTTTAGACCACTTTCCCAGCAGGAGGCAACATTTCGGCCAGGGCTTTCCATCCCCAAATCTGGATTAGTTTAACCACCATTTGCTTCACTGGTGCCCTTCGGTTCTCCAATCAGAAACCTAGGTTGAGGGAGTGGCATGGCCAGCTTTGGCCCCTAAAAGATGGGCCTGAACACCACTGCCCCTCCCTTTCATTCATTCAGTTGTGCCTGCTATGTGCCAAGCATTCTATGCTCTGAAGTTACAGCAGGGAACAAAGCATATCCTTGTCCCTGAGATAATAGAGCTTCAATTCTAGTTGGAGGAGAGAGCATCAGTAAAGTGGGCCCAGCACCTCCCAGGCTGGGATCGGCCACTCTCGGCTCTTTCTAGACTAAATTTGGTCACTTCCCCTTCATGACCCAGGCTGGGCTGCACCACCCTTCACACCACCCAGGTTAGGCCCTATTTAGGACCTGGGCTGGGCCTGACCACATGGCACCACTCGGGCTGGCTCTGGTCACCCCTGGGCCCTCCCAGGCTAGGCCTGGCCACTCTTTTTCCCCAGAAGCAGCCTGAGAGACAGGAGCTGGCAAGGGCTTTGGACTGAGTCCCTCCACCAGGGGCCCCTCTCCCGACCCTGGTGTGGTTGCAGCCTGCCCCTCCTGGCCAGGGCTGCGGAGTGGGGCTGGCTTCCCCTCACCGTGTGTGGCATTGAGCTCTGGAATTATAATTTTTCTGATTTAACAACTGCAAGTGTTTGCTGCAGCTTTACTGCCTTAAAAAATGTTTTCTAATAATCCCCAGGTGTTTCTCTTGCATACAATAGCCTGGCTTGTTACAGCCCAATTAAATCCTTATTTGAGACGCTTAATTAAAACTCTGAACAGAACAAGCCATAAAGCTTGCTCCTTGCCAGCCTCATGCCAAAAGTGACTTTCCCAGGCCTGCCCCCAGCATTGCGACTTCCCATTTTTTGCTTGGTTGGGGAGAAGACACCCAGTTTCCCACCTGGGGGGCTGCGGATGCTGAGCTTGGTTACCTAGAGATGCAGGGATGGGCTCCTTGACCCCTCGGTTCCCAGTTCCCCAGTTGGCCTCTTCCGGCTCCCCCAGAGCAGGATTTCTCAGCCTCGGCACTGCTGGCATTGTGGGTCAGATATCTCTTTGTTGTGGGAACTGCCCTGTGCATTATAGGATGTTTAGCAGCACCCCTGGCCTCCACCTACAAGATGACAGTAGCACCTCCCCCATGTTGTGACAACCCAAAATATTGCCAGACATTGCCAAGTGTCCCCTGGGTGGGGAAAATGACCCCCTGCTGAGAACCACTGTCTTAGAGGGAGGCACCTTCTGAAAACCAGGAGCCAGGGCATAGCTGGGCATCCTCTGGAAGCTAATTCCTGCTCCCCACCCCAGGCCAGGTTCTAACGATGGGGAGCTACAGGCAACAGAGATGCCCCAGGGCACCAGCAGGGTGCCCAGTGGGGAGGCTGAGAGGAGAGCCCTTCCTTGGAGCCCACAGACACACACCTCTGTGTGAAGAACCAACTTCTCTTCATATCTTCTTGGTCTTGCCCTCTTCTCCCACCCCCTGCTCAGCTTAGGACAGAGTGGAGCCACGTCCCTTTGAGCAGAACCTGAAGGTAAGGGGACCCACTTGTCCCTGTTTGCTGTGACTTCTCTGGGCTTAGCACTGCATGTCCCAGGTCCTGGGAAAGTCAGTCTGAGCAAACTAGATGGCGGTGAGGCCTGACCGCTGCTCATCCCTCCAAGTGGTCCCTGAGCAACTAAGAGAACTGCTCCGGAAGAATGAGTCATTACCAATGAGCCGGGTGCCCTGCGCGCCTCATCTCATCTTGTCCCACCACCTGGTGGGTTCATGTCATTACCTTCATTTTATGGGTGAAGAAACCGAGGCCCTGAGAGACTGCCTGTACACCACAGCAAGTGGAGAGCCAGGGTTTGAACCAGTCCTGCCCCTTCCCATGCCGCTCTCTGAAGCCTTTCCCATAAGACCCTGGAACAGGAGGACTTGAACCCTTTGGATTCTGATCTACAAAGATTCTTTCTTTGAGCTTGGCCTGGCCATGGGGGAAGTGGGGCTGTTTTCCTGGTCCTGGTACCTACCAGCCAGAGGCAGGAGGTGCTGACCAAAGTTTGACACGGAGGTGGAGGTTGTGAAGATGGGAAAGCTGGACCTCCAGACACCTGCTATGAGATCCTTGGTCTGGCACGGAACCTCCCGTAAGTTCTTCACTCGCCTGGGGACAGTTCCAACTCCCAGCACAAAGAGAATGTGACTGGAAGGCCTGCTTACGACCTAATTCTGACCAAGAAGAAGGCTGTGAAGAGGCATGAGAGGAACCATCTCTGTTTGTGACACCTGGGGAGCATGCTGCCCAAACTTTAGCAGGTGACATATTGAAGCTCAGGACACATGAGCAGGGCTACATGGTCTGAGATAGGAAGCCAGAGAAATAAGGAAATCCCAGGCTCCTGTTTTTGACAATTTCGCTGCAAATTGAGCCAAGGAAAGAGAAGGGGTGTAGGGTGGTTCCTAAGGAAACCTGTGTGATTTGCTTAGGGAGCTCTCTGGGGAGATTGGATTTATAGTGGTCGTATCCAAGGATGGAAAGCTGGGGAGCTGATCAAGAAGGCACATCAGAAGGGATGTGATTCCTGGGACAGAGCACTCCAGGAGGAGTTCCCAATGCCACGACTTTAAAGCAGTATCTAGAATACACTTTGAGAAAATCACTGTAAGTCACAATAATGGTTGCTATTTATCCAGTGCTTACTATGTGCCAGAGGCAGTGCTACACATGTAGGAAGTATTGGTTATCCTGTGTTTTCAGATGAGGAAACCGTGCATGCCTCATGGCACACACGTAGTCAGCAGTGGTCGCAGGACTGAGGCACAACACAGACCTGAGTTCAAGTTATAGCTTGGCTGCTTCTTTGCTGTGTGACCTCTGGTCAATTATCAATTTCCCTTTCCTAGAAAGGAGCTTGTGAGCCTCGAAAGAATTTATCCATGTGATATGTCAACACAGTGGTGAGCATCTAGCTTATGTGTGAAAAATAAAAGCCCCCTTTCCTCCAAGAGACTCATAATAATAATAATAATGGAATAATAATGTTGATAACCCCTAAATGGGCTGTGGAGTGGAAAAAGAAGGCAGCAAAAGGCAGGCCAGAGGAGAGTAAAAATTGTTGTCAGTTTCAGCTGAGAACGAGAAAAGGGTTTCACGTTGATGGCTGACAAGGGACACCGAGGTGACACTTGACTCCTGTTTTACTTTTACGATTGAGAGGAAGGACCGTCAGCACAAAAGGGACAGCCCAGACTTCAGGGAGAGAACCAGGCCATGGTGGGCTGTACGGGAACCCCATGCCTGGGCACCCAGGCACCTTTACTCCGAGATCCTTGAACGACTGCTGGTGACTTCTGGAGGATGCGAGGGTCCTGAGAGACTGGGGATGGGCAGATTCCAAAAGGGACAGTAGTTTCCAGAAACTCCAGATCACAGAGCTTGCTTGAGGCCAAAATTTGTGAGTGCCAGGACCCAACACGGGTTCACCATAACACACACACATACACACACACACACACAAGCTTTCCTGTAGACCTATCATGTGTCATATGCTATGTTAGGTGTGAGGCCAAGTCCTGCCAGACTTAACGTTCTTTCTTGGACAGGGTCGGTAAATGTCAGAGCAGGGAAATGCGTGTGCCCGAATAATGCCTGGATACGCCTGGATAGCCTTTTCAAGCTCTTCTGATGAACAAGATGGAGAAATAAGAGTATGAAGAAAGGCAATCAGGGGGATCAGTAACTGGCCTGGTGATCGCATTCCAAGGGTGCTTGCCCATTAATGGTTCCAGCCACCCCTGAAAGGGTTTCTCCGGGGGCACCGCACAGCCCCGTCCTTGGCTCCGGGCACAGGGGATGGCTTGCTAGGTGCGTGTGTGTAGGACCCAGTTAAAGTGAAAGCGCCAGGGCTTGGGCAGAGCAGAAGCCGAGGCTGGGTTGGGTCTAGGATATCTAGCCACAGGAGTGACCCGTGACTGGACTCCAGGTCCTGGCTTTTGCCCTGTTTTCCTGACTGCCCAGTCCTCCGTACCTTATCCTCTGCCTCAGAGCTCATGTGTCCGCATTGTTCCTGTCCCCCACCCTGTGCCTGGTACTTGTACATGCTCTGTCATGACCTCTCCATCCTCTCTAACCTCCCACTGCCATTTGCTTCATGCTCCACATTGCCTAGTTCAGATTCTCATGAGAAGTCTGATGGGACCAACGACTTTTCATGTGAGGCCATTGTCATGGGCCTTGGCTAGCCTGTGGATGGGCTGTGGGCCTTAGCCAATCACTTGAAGCCCCAGGGGAGGTGGGCAGGAGGTGGGTCATAAGAGGCAAAAGAGAGGCCCAAAAGCTGCCCCTCTGACACATGTTGGTGATCGAACATGACCACCGTGAACAATCATGATCATTGTTATTGCTGACAGTGCGGCAGGGATAAGTAGGCTTATTAATTTCACGTGGAATGCGAAATTGTGGGAAATTGTAATTACACTGGATGACAGCGACAACAGTTACAAGGATGGCTCTGTGATTTTCGCATTGCCACTCCCTTCCTCCGTGAGCATGTGCACGGCTCCAGGCTCCGGCAGCTCTCTCTCTGTTCCCACTGCTCTGCAGAGGTCACTGGCAATGTCTGTCCATTTCACTGTAACCTCTCGGCTCTTCCGCTTGCGAAGGACGTTCGCCAGGCCGAGCCAAACTGAGCAAGGCCAGCTGTGACAGAGGCAAAGGCAGTGCACGCACGCAGGTTCGGCATCCGACCGGAGTCGAAGGCGAAGGTATAGGCATGTTCCGAAAGTGTGTGTGGCAGAGGCGTGGGGGTGCTTTTTGTTTCGTTGTGTTTGGTTCGGTTCGGTTGCCAGAAATCTTGGAGTGATGCTCAGTGTGGTGTAGTGGCTGAAAAGAATCAGCCTCCAAAATTCTGGGCAGCATTATCAGAAGTAAAGGATCTACAGCGGGAGGCGACAGGACTGCACTGCTGTGCATGGGACAGCTCATAGCCGGCTGGATTGCTTTTAGTTCTTGGTACCAACTGCTGAGAGAGTGCTGAGGGTAACAGGCGACATTTATTAAGAACCTTGTGCATACAAGACGCTGGTCTACAAGTGCTCCTTGGATTACATCACTCGCCTTCACAATAACCCTGTGACACTGATGCCAATTCATAGATTAAAGAAGCTGAGGAAGAGAAAGATTAGCATGCTTTAGGTCGCTCGGCTTAAAATAACTTGAAACCTGGACATTTGTATAATTATTGGAGACACTGGGAATGAGAACATGTCATGGTCTGATGGTTTGAGGACAGAGCTCGTGCTATATACCAGGCAGTGCACGGAGCACTTCAGAAGCACTCCAGGTGTTAACACCCCCACCTGTGTACAGAAGGGGTTCCCATTCGATGGGTGGCAAGACCAAAGCTCAGAGAGGTGCACTAATTTGTCCAGGCCACCAGGCTAAGAAATGGGAAGGGAGATAACCCTGCTTGGTGTTGTCCACGCAGCTGGACGACGTGTGGGACCCTCAGAAAGGTTGATGTGGCTCCGTGGTGAGAGATTCAGTTAATAGCCAGCACCATCCACCTAATGGCTGGGTGCGCAGGGAGGTGGAGTCTGTCACTGGTGGTGTGCAGACATGGGCTTGGTGATCTCCTGGCCAGGTGTTTATAAGGCCATGCGCTGGGGACCCACCCTGTGGAAGGGAGGTGGGGAAGCAGGATTCGGCAGAGAGAAATGTTGCTGCCACACTCTGGCAACAGGGGCCTCTACAAATCCCCTAAGGAGCTCTGGGGCCTGGCTGGCCCCTCCTAGTTGAATTGCACAGGGATGAGGGCGCTGATCTGTTATTCTATGCGGGCCACCCCTGGAAGGAGGCATGACTGTGGGTGAGGCTGTTTTTTTCGGCTGACTCAGTCCTCAAAGCAGGCTGCTGGCTGAGGGCCACCCTGGCAGCGGGAGAACAATCTTTCTTCCTAAAGGAGACCTGGGCGGCCATCACAGCTTCTACCACACCCCCTCTCTGTCTCACACATGTCACTACACATACCTTGCCCAGATTCACATCGCGTTACCATTACTGTGAGGGTGCTTATTAATATCCATCAGATTTCCTGCTAACAAAAGGCTTTTGAATGTTCTGTTGCATTTTGTCCTAAATACCTGATGAGCGGAGTGGTGCTCATGCCTGTTTAATGGAAGATGAGCTCAAATGCTCAGAGAGTTAGGATATTGGCTCAAAGATGCACGTCCAGTGAGAGGCAACTCAGGACTCACTGAATCCAGCCTCCGGACTGCAGCTGGAGTGCTCCTTATACCAGGCCTGGGCGCTCTCCCATGGCACATAGGCAGGTGGCACCCTAGATGTGCTGCTCTGGGTCAACCTTCTTGGCCCATCTATTGAATGTCCCCTTTATGACCCCACCCAGGGCCTTATCTCCTGATGCCTGCAGGCTGTCCACCCCTCCTGAGCCTCAGGCCCACACTTTGTCCCTGTTCACCCACCCAGATGTCCCAGGACACCTCGGACTTACCATGACTTTCTCATCTGAGCCCAGAACTATAGTAAAGTGGTATGAGCTTGGGCCCTGGGATTAGACGGAGGTCTAATCCTGGCTCACCACTTAACTAGCTCTGGCCTTGAGAAACTACTTGGCTTCTTCGTGCCTCGGCATTCTAATCTATAAAATGGGGATAAAGATGGTTGAACCCACCTCACAATGTTGTGAGGATCCACGGAGCGAATGCATGTAAAGTTCTTGGAACAGGCCCTGACATGCAGCCGGTGCCCCATGAATGTGAGCTGTTTTCATTATTGCCCATGGTGGTGCTTAAAAGTAATGCCGTCAACCGAGTCCCAGGTAGGAGTACGTGCTCACTCACCCTTCACACCTGATGGGCCTCTGCCTCCCATGTCTTGGGCACGTGTCCTCTCCTGGCCTTCCCATCAACACTGCCCCAGTCCTCACTGGCTCTGTCTTCCACCTGAACTCAGTATGTTCTAAGAGGTCCACCCAATCATTCTTCTACTATTCAGCCACCAGAAGTTGACTTTTCTAACATGAATATTTGATCATGACCCTCTTCTGCTTCCAATCCTTCCATGGCTCCCTATTGCCCTCAGGTTAAGGTTTAACTTCCCAAGCCAAGCATTCAAGGCCCTCTATAATCTCACCCACAGGCCCTTCTCAGGCCTCTTCCTGCCCCCTCGGACCCCAGGGTCCTGCCTCACTAACCACCTGGCATCTCCCTTGCACCTCTTGCCTCATGACCTCTCTTGCCTAGGTGCTCTTCCTCCAGCGGAATCAGTCCCCCTTATGTCCTCAAACTCTGGGAAGGGCAGAAAGTGGCAAGTTGTTCATCTCTATGCCCTGGGGTCTCCTCATTGGAGGTGATCAGTGAACTTGAGCACAAGGAAAAGCCAACCACGGGAGGGGTGCCAGCTCCATGGGATAGCAAGAGTCGGCTTTCTTCTGGGAGCCATCCACGTCAGGCCTCCCTTCTCCTGCCAAGCCCCTGCCTGCCCAGATGCCCAGACCCCACCCTTACCTTGTCCGCCCCTCCCTGGCAAGCCACGCTCTATCTGTCACTAGGAGCAGCTGAGGAGAGCTCAGGACCTGTCCTGAGCACTTTATGCATTCACATTTCTCCCCAGCTCGTGGCCCCAAGCTATGCCTTTCCCACCAGGTGCAGCCTCCAGGATCACACTGGGAGACAGGCACCTCTGTGCAAGGCTTGCACCCTGGTCCCAGCGCCGCCCCGCCACCTGGCTGATAACTTTGCTCTTTTGATCACCTTTTGCTTCCTGGGCCTTGGATGCACCCTCGGCTGTCCCTGGGAGGGGCAGAGGTCCTGAGGCTTCAGCCCTCAAGGATCACAGTTCCACTGGGAAAAAGCAGGTCCCCGGGAAGAGCTGGCTTTGGAGTCTGAGGGACCTGGGTTGGAATCCCTCAGTGGCCCTTGTCCACTGTGTGGTAGGTGAGGCCAGGAAGCAGAGGGGCCCAGGCTCCCCTACAAGGATCCCAGAGATGAGCTGGTGATTCAGAGGGGCCGCTTTTCTGACAGTTTCCTCCACCGCACCAGACTCCAAGCAATTAACCAGCCGGCCCCGGGGAGGAGCGCTCCGCGGCAATCCGAGGGTAACCTTGACCTCCTTCGCATGCCGCCTCAGCCTCCTACCTCCCATCTCCAAGGTGCTGGAGTCTTGTTGAAGGGCAGCTCCTCCTTCTCTGTCAGCCAGAGCCGTGGGCGAGGGCTCCTGGGCCACAAACACTGGCGCTTGGGTCTCCCCCAAGACGGCTGGCCTCATACGGCCTTTCCCCTAGGGCGCCTTTCTTAGAGACACATGGCGTTCCCAACTGTGCATCTGAGTGTGTGTATGTGCACGCGTGCGTAAACTTGGGGAAGGGACGGACGGTGCAGGTGCCTGTGAGCACAGGGGTGGAGACGCCTGTATGCATATGTGTGAAGGAAGCGGCATGCGTGTGCTCAGCTGCAGGAGCACAGACAAAGTGTGCGGAAGTATGAAGTGGGCTGGGGGCTGCGTCTGTGTCGGGAGGGTGGGGAGCGTGTCGAAGGGATGGGGAACTGGCCCCGTGGGAAGGAGGAGGAGCCTGTGTGAGTATCACGTGGGAGAAGGGCTGAGGGCTGTGTAGGGCTTCGGTTTGAGGATGTAGTGACAGTACACTCCCGCCACCCCCTCTCCACCAGCTCGGGCCTGTACATTTCAAATACTTCATTGTCAGCCCTGGTAAAGGCTTTATTTATAAAGCGCGGGTGTCTCATTCAGCTTAACTGAAAAGGCCTTTAAATCACCGCAGCTGGGAAGGGCTAATTGCAGTTAGAGTTGTCAAGGACTCTCTTGTCTGCTTTTGCCATCTGTGACACAGTGAATGCAAAGATCATTTTAAACATAGGCAGTTAATGTAGAGAATAATTTGAGAGCTTTAGATATTTATGGTAAATTATTTAACTTTACGGTTGAATTTTATTGCCTCATTATTCTATGTGTGAAGAATCTTGGCGTTTTCTGTGACTCGGCACTTTGTGGAGTTTCACTTTGCAACGCTCAGGAGGAAAGTTATTCTGCCCTTACGTGAGATCTGGGCAAGTGCAAGTCCTCCCACGGAACAGACTTTCTGATCTCTGCCCGTCTGGCTGACGGCCACAGCTTCCTCTTGCCCTGCGTCAGGGTCTCTGAGTGGGCTTGGGTGCTCGGAAGAGATTTCAGGTGCTTCTCACCACCAAACCAGCCCGACTGCATCCTTCTGCCCCGCAGGTGGGATGGCAACTCTGCCAACCACAGACAGCCTTGCCCTGCGGCCGCTCTGTCTTGGGCTGCAGGGTGATGTCCCAGGGACCGGGAGGGTGGGGGTTCTGGGAGGACGGGGACCCAGGCACAGCTTTTTCATTTGCATTAAAGCTCTTCGGCACCTCCGTCTTGGTGCCTTTTGTATCCTGCCTGAGTTCTAGGAGGGCAGGCATCTGACAGCTAGATGTCATTTATCTGTGTGAGTTGTCACTGATCACTGTTCAGAGTTGAAGCTTCCCAATTACCTAGGTTTCTTTTGAGTATCTGAAACTTAAGACTTTCCTCATCCTAGAAGACAGCCGTCCCTCCCCGCCACGGTTAGAGAGCGTCCTGGCATGGGCACTGCAGCAGGCGCCATTGGTGCTGGGCCTGGAATGGCACCCACCATGCCGGTCCCACTGGCAGGGTTTTGCGGCAAGCACCCAAGACCCCCGCCCCAGGTCGGAGTGCTGGGTGCTGGTGCTTCAGCCAGTGGTGGGCAGGAATCAGAGGATAAAATGGGACTTCTTTGCTCCTCTGGCAGAATAATCCTGGGGCACAGTCTATACTGCCTCCCAGAACATTTCCACAGAACTGATCCCGAGTTGCCCTTGGCCATAATTGACCCAACAGCACTCCCATTTTGGGCTTCCTTCCCTTCCCTGCCTCCCTTCCCTTTTCTTCACAGTGTTTCTGGCATCACCTCCTAATAAACTACCTGAACTCAAACCCTTGTTTCAGAAGAAACTCGATTAGGCAGACATGATGTTGGACCACAGCACTGACCACTAAAGGGGCTTAGAGCTGTGACCTTTGAACTCTGCCTCCTCAACCTACTGGCTTGACTTTGGACGTGGCACATCTATTGCCTCAGGCTCTGCTCTTGACAGGGCAATCTGGATTGGAATTCCTGTGAGAGGGGAAGGGGGTGCCCAGCTAGCCAGAGTTACCGCACAGCCACCTAAATAAATGCATGGGTTGGAATTTCTAGGGGAAGATTATGTTCTTGAGAGGGCAGGTGACTATTTTCCGGGAGGCTCCAATTCCTAGTTCAAAGTCTAAAATGACTGCTTTGGGTTCCAGCTCTATGGCTGGGGATGATTTAGTTTGAACCCCAAAGTTATTAGCTAGAGAGCTAAAATTGTCACAAGCCATCTCTGAAGAATGTGGGACTGAACTGTCTCCCCCACATCCCTGGCTGGAAGACTGCCACTCATTCTTCAAGACTCAGCTGAAATGTCACCTCCTCTGCCAAGCCTTCCCCAGCTCCTCCAGGCTTTGGCCGATGTATTGCCACAGTTCTTTGTTCATAGCTTGGTAATTGCACTTCTCACACTGTGTTGTCATTTATCTGTCTCCCCCTCTGGTCCCTGACCAGGCTGGGAGCTTCTTGAGGGCAGGGACTGTGTCAATTCATCTTCTTTGTTTCCAGAGCCCAGGGTTGGCACAGCCACAGCTTAGGGGACATGACCTGAATTGTTGGATGGATGGATGAATAGATGCGTGGATTTATGGATGGACTGAGTGATAGACAGGTAGATGGATGGATGAATAAATGGACAGATAGATGACTGAGGGAGGGAGGCAGAGAGGGAAAGAGGGGTAAAGGGAGGGAAGGATGGATGGGCTAGTGTGTGAGTGGGTAGACGGATGGGTGAACAGACTGCTGAATGGATGTTGACAAATCATAGCATTCTGCGCTCGACTGGAGCTTCACGACTAAGAAATATGCACTTTCTGCAATGACCTTGTATTCCTGGGCA
>PVJD01016278.1:0-21657 GCA_004026545.1 Mormoops blainvillei | reverse complement strand
GTGTGTGTGTGTGTGTGTGTGTGTGTGTGTGTGTGTACACTTAACTATAATAATTGAGTCCTAAAGAATAAGACAAAGGAAATGGAGACCCATCAGAATCAGGCAATTCGATGATGATAAAGACCCATCAGAAACTTGCAGGTGGCCCAGAGCTGTTGGTGCACAACGACCTGACCTCCCAATGCAATATTTGTCATCGGTTCCCCTCTGCTAAACAGGGAACAAAAATAAGAGTGATTCATTTACTGTATCTGCTCTAATCATCAAATCTGGGAAGAAATCTAGTTATTTTCTAAATACAGATAAGGAAGCCATCCAATAATCTGTAACTATAGAAGTATACTTTATATCAGAAAAAAAAAAAAGACCCACCATATGGCAGGCTCTGAAGAAAAGGATATCTCTGAAAAAATATATACCTCAATGACCAGAAAAAGATATTTTAAGGAAAGGTTTTGGTGTCATTCAAAGGTGTCAGGAGACACAACTAGGAAGTGTCATCCGCAAAAAGACAGGGGGAGTAAAGGAACAGGGTGACATGAAGGGAGCCATTGCCGGAAAGGGGCAAGCAAAACCCTAGTGGCAGCAGTGACAAAAAACAGACAAATTCAAGGTGCAGAAAAACTCCATCAGTTACTGGAAGAACACCTTGGAGAAGTCTTTCCAGAGGCCAAAGGAAAAGGAAATCAAAACATAGTAAGAGGAGATAGGAAAGAAAGACAGCGAAGAATGTTCCTGGAAGAGAAACAAGAATAAATGGAAGAAAAACAGAAACAAATGTATTGTATAACAGAAAAAAAAATCTTCCTTGGGCTTAAAAAAAAGAGGGAGAGAGAGGCTCGTGTATCAGATTTCAAGCCTCACCATTTTTAGGCAAAATAAGCTTCACCCTACTTCCACATCCTCTAGTCGCAGCTTAGTGAAGCATTTTTATTTATTCACTCAACAAATATTTGATGTGCTAGGCACTGCAATTATAGAGGATAAAGAAAAAATCCCAGAGTTTCAGGTAAAACAAAATTGTTTACAATACCTGCAATGACTCCAGATTTCTTTGCAAAGCCAAGTATTCAAACATTGTGAGAAGTCACCTGTAGTCTCTTTTTTTTAATTGTGTTTAATTTATTTTTTAGAGAGGGGGAAGGGAGGGAGAAAGAGAGGGAGAGAAACACTGATCTGAGAGAGCAACATTGATCGGTTGCCTCTCATACGCGCCCCAGTGGGGGACCCAGCCTGCAACCCAGGCACGTGACCTGATTAAGAATCAAGCCAGTGACCTTCCACTTTGCAGGATGATGACCAACCAGCTGAGCCACACTGGTCAGAACTGCAGTCTTAAGGGGACAGTTTGTGGCCAAGTAACCTTTTGTGCGTGGAGGTAACAAAATAACATATGCAAATATGCAGTTGTTTAAAAACCATGGCATTAATATGAAATGCTTAAAAATATACTTAAATATGTTTTATAACCCATGGAGAGCTCAAGCAGAATTAAAGGCCTAAGACTGAAGAAGTCATTGTATAGAAGTCTTGAAATAAGGAAAATACAGATAAGCATATATAATTGGCACATGTGGTTGTAAAGTGAAAAATATATCAGATATTATACTAGAAAAAGAATATATGTAAATGTACATACCCTTAACAATACTATTAGTAGAAAAATTTCCCGAGGAATTATTTAAGCATGGGTGTAATGGTTTCTGAATAAGGATTTGGCTTACAATGTTAGTTATAAAGTGAAAAAAATTAAAATAAGTATCAAAGAGTGGTGGCATTAGCTATATAAAAATAATCAATACCTATAATAAAATACAATAGAACAGTGTAGATGAAATCCATTTATAGGTTGATAAGCTGTGATATGTTATCATGCAAAAGAAAAGCAAGTTAAAAAAACCAATATTTACAACATAATTCTACTTTGTAAAAACTATATATGCATGTAAATAGGAAATAAAATCTGGAGATCTGGACAGTTAAATGTTCATAGTTGTTCTAGCTGGACAGCGAACCTTTGGCACGCTTGTTATTTTCTGGTTCGCATGTTGGTTTATTTTTGGCTCACCTGGATTTTCTAGGTCGCCTGTGAGTTGCATGCAAGAGATGTAAACAAAGCTGTGACGTAATGAGATTTTCAAGAGTGGAGACAGGACTGCAGCATCAGAATGAGGGATGCGATAATTGCAGCAAATCAGGTGATGGATGGTGGCAGCTCCCCGCCAGACGGTGGCGGGGGAACTGGATGGAAGTGGGCAGACTCCAGTGAGCCTCAAGACAGCAACTGAGGAATCAGGAGGCCACCAGATCCAGGAGTGAGCGGCAGATACTTTCTGGGTTTTAAACTACAAGGGAGAGTCAGCCAGATGGACAGGAGGGGAAGCCATCCCCACCACAACCGTGTCCCGAAGTCGGACCTGTCCCACCCTTTCCCAACCAGACTGCGAACACACTGTGATTTAAACCGTCATTTGCGAAGGGAGAGGAAAGCACCGCTCCGTCTGGAAGCCCCGAGCCTGTTAAGTCAGAGCGAATTCATCCGCCCAGGCCGTCAGTCCCCAGGCACTGCCGCTGCCAGTGGCGGCTTTGCAGAAAGCGTGCTCCCCGCTGCGTGCCTCATTGACTCCGCAATGGGGAGCTCCAGGGAATTCTGAATCAGCCAAGCGTGGAGCAGTTACTGTTTCTAGGAAATTTTCATCTGACCCCAATGACTTACAATAGCAGAGCCATGTTCCCCTGCCCAGCAATAATCACTGTGACCTTCGTTGGGAACGAAGTGTCCTTTCCCCAAGGACCTGCTCCAAAACACTATCTAGCAGATTGAGCCTCTCTGTCAGCACGTCGAGATTCACACAGTGACAGGTTCTCCCTGAGGACTCCCAAGTGCCTGAACACTTGACCAAAGGATCCTTTTAAATGAAGGATGAAGGCTCACATTTCTCATTGGCATGACGTGGCCAGTAATTATCTGCTTTTAGCAGACGTTTGAAGTCGGAAGAGTCATTGGGATTTCCCTTGCAAACTTCATTGAAGTTCTCTGTCAAAAGACTTCTTCCTCACTTGATTGAGTCAGCATTTCTTACCAGTTACAGCTTACAGCAACAATAATGATAATCCTGATAAAATAATATAAGCATTTGGTAGTTTGTCAGACCCTATTATGAACCTATCTCATTTTATCTTAATGTCACACAAAGAAGGTCCTCCAATTCCTCCAGGTGTAAGAGAGAAAACTTATCCAGTTGGTTGAACCAAAACCCATCTACTTTCCAACACTGAGAAGTCAGGCTTTTATTTTAAAGAAGATGCTGTTTTCCAGAAAGAACCATTGTACTTTCACTTTGACCATGGCCCTCAAAGTCATCCAAATCTGAATTACTAGCTGCTTTCTCCAAAAGTATAATTAATGACGACGGTCATTTCATCACCTCCTGTAGCTAGCACTGGGAAAATGGTACAGCTAGATAAAGTAAAACCCCTAAACAAGTATGGCCGCAGAAACAGATTCAGAAAAATAAACTGAGGAACTCTAGAGAAAGAAAGGAGATTATATAAGCTTTTCCCGAACAGCATGGTAGCCTTTGTCCATCGTTGGCTATAAGCTCTTTCAGTTCTACTGATCAGCCCACACGACTTCATTCCCAGGCGTCTCTTCCCCTCCCAGGATCTGAAAGGTTTCTTTCTTCTGATGGAGGGTAAAATGTTTGTGGGGACAAGGTGTATTCAGAAAGGGAGAGAAAGCAAGCAGTTTTCTCTCAGGTGGCTTTAGAACAATGGTTCAGACCTGGGGTGCCCAATCTACAGCCCACGGGCTGCACGAAACCCAGGGTGGCTGTGAATGAGGCCCATCACAAAATCACATATTTACTTAAAACATTATGAGATTTGTTTGTGGTTACGTGTCACAACGTATTTAACGTGTGGCCCAAGACCGCTCTTCTCCTTCCAGCATGGCGCACAGGTACCGGAAGGCAGGACCCCCTGCCCCCCCACCCCAGGACTCTGCAGAGCTGGCTTTGCTGGCAGTTAAGCACGTGGTGGCTCTGAAAACGGAGAAGCAGCGTCTGGGGTCAGGTTGCGGCTCCATGTCTCACCAACTAGGGGAGCATGACAAGCCAATGAACTGAGTCTCAGTTTTCCCACTTATTAAGAGGGATGATGCATAAAAATTACGGAGATCATGTGTATATGCAAAGTGCTTACTTAGCACAGTGTCTGCATTACAGTAGGTAATCAAGAAAGGAAAGTAATTTCCTTTTACTAATTATGGAAAGTAATTCCCATGCTACCTACCCTGGGCAAGAACCACCACCCTTGTCCTTTCTCAGCTCTGAGTAAAACCATCCGAGCCCATCGTCCCCCTCAGGGATCCCTGCCAGAAGCAGGGCACACACTATACAAGAATCGTCACTCCCTGAGGGCTGGGCAGGGCACTGACCCCTGGAGACTACTTATTAGCCTGACACAAAGGAAGAGCAGCCCCCCTGACTGCTCTCGCTCAGCCTCTTTCTGTTCTAGAATGTCCATCTCCTGGTGAATAAAAGAATCAAAGAAACAAACTCTTCCCAACCCAGAGAGAGGCTGTATCTCTGCCTTTTGTAATATTAAAACATTTTGAAAAAAGTGGCCAACCTCTGACAGAAGAAATCAATGAGTACATACAAAGATTCTGTAGTCCAAAAGGGAACCCTCCAAGGAAAGTAAGTGCGATCCAATAAGAAAACAACATAATAAAAAGTGTAAGTGAAAAAAATTAGTGAAATTATCAGTTTGCAAATGATGTGACTAAGAAGAAAACCCAAGATTATTTAAAGTAGCTAATTATAAAACCCACAAACATAAAAAGCAATTAGCTTTTTAATACACTAGCAATAACCCATTAAAAATATAATAAAAACTAAAGATGGAGTGTTTATTAGCAGCCAAAACACAAAATGTATGTGAATACAGCTTGAAATAAATATAGTGACATATTAAAAAAAACTACAGAAGTTAACTGAATGGCAGTTAAAAAAATTAGCAATTGAAAATCCATTCAATGTTTCTGGTCCGAAAAAACATTTGCAATTGTTTGCCATATTACATAGTACCATATTACAATTGTGGCCAATTGTGATTTCACTATATTGTAAAGATTTCAATTATCCCCAAACCAAATTTTAGTTTCATGCAATTCAGCTGAATGAAGACTCTCACTGAATTTTTAATTTTAAAACTAGCAAGCATTTTAAAGCACATCTGGAAACATACTCTTGATACTTTTTAAAAACTTGCAAGAAGAAAACTTTGAGTAAAATTAATACAATATTGAATGTAAATTGTAATTGAAAAAATTGTTTTTAATTTTAAACCTTAAAAATAATGAATAATAAAAAGAAATAGATATAATCAACACACACACATTTTTTTTAAAAAAGCAAGTGAAATATATAACTGCTCCCCTTAAAACAAGGCTGCCTCGGCTTAAGATTTGAAAGGGAGGGAATAGGATGAAAGGCCAAAAACAAATCAAATATACATTAGATTTTAGGAAATAAGGAAAGTGCTTTTGAAATGAATACACGGGGAAACCAAGGGGTTGAATAAACAGCGCAGGACAGGGGCTCCGGCAGACTGGGGCTCCGGCTGTCTGGCCCACACTTGACCCTGTGCCGCCTATCACCCCCTGTACTTGGTCGTCCCTCTGACTTGAACCATCTTTCCCCAAAGCTGTTCCTGGCCTCCACTCCAAGTCCCCTCCTCAGTGAGCCTCTCTAGGCCACCCTAGGCCTTCCTAAGTTAGCGCCCTGCAGAGGGTTTGATGGATTTCAGGGCTGATTAATCGAATAAGATGCCAAAGGGAAATGCAAGTCACCAGTAAACCTGTTTTCTTGATGTTTCATGTTGCCACAAACAAAATAGAAGCAAATAAAAATAACAATGAGCCACCATATTGGCCTATTAAGAAAAGACAGAGGTTTTGAGAAATTGGTAGTGTGTCATAAAATCTGAAATGGTATCAATAAAACATTACAAAGTATGTCTGGATCATACGTATTTTACTGTTTGGTACTTTCTAACTGTTCACCCATGAATATTACTTATGTAATAAAAAAAGGATTACACATAAAAAAATAAAGAGCTGTGCTAACCGTCTGGCTCCCAGTGCCAGCCCATGGTGGCCACAGCACGGGGAACTGCTTGGGCGGGGGTGCAGGGTTGGGAAATGTTGCCCCTTCAGCAGCACAGAGGATGAGGAGGTCATTCTGCTCTACCGAGAAGAGCCAGGGGACAAGAGCGAACACATCCCAATATCAAAGGTGGACCTCGAAGTCCCAGCGGAGGTTTTCCATGTGGCCAGAGGAAGAAGCCCTTACGGACGGAAGACCAGAATGTGCAGAGAGAGAGGACAGCGTGGGGCTTGGTCATGTCATACTAAAAACAAGTGACGCCTTAAATTCTCACTTTCTAGAATTCACAACAGACACTAAAAGTTTACCATGTAACAGGGCTCAGGGTGAAGCTCACCTCACTGGTTAGGGATCACTGACATTTTTCTGATGAAATTTGCAAAGCGAGGGTCAGTAAAAAGAACTCATTTTTCTAATCGGTCACGGTGGTGGGGGCGGGGGGGCCCGGGACGGGTCATGAATGTATCTTCCAGGAGAGGGACCCAGCTTCCCACTGCTCCCCTTTCATATTTATTCAGGAATAGGGCAGGCGTATCCGTGGCAGGGAAGGACGCGGTGGTACCAGGAGAAGGACCGCTTGGACACCAGGCAGTGCGACTCAGATGCCAGGTGCTCACAGCCATTGTTGAGGGAAGCCAGCTGCCAGCTCGAGACCCCGGGGAAGCTGAGGGTGGGCTCTGCCCCACCTCCCACTGTGGGAAAAATCCATTTTCTCCACTGGCTCATCATCCAGATCGCTAGGTGAGAATTCCTAGGGTAGCTTTTGGACCATCCCGTTCATCCGCAACGGAGCCCCAGGGTCGCTTTCAGACTCTTCTGGTACCCGCGCTAGAGGCCCGTGACATTTTACTCATTTTAATTTGACTGAGGCTGTATCTGACGCACCCACGCTTTCGAGGGTAGTGTGCCGAGGAGCACGCCACGTGACCAGCGAGTGAGGCCAGTGGGCAACCCAACAGGCACGTCGCTACTAGGCTTCTTTTCGTGTGTTTATCAGCACATAGGCATGGGCCCCTTGGCAACGAGGCTGTGATTTTGTGAAAAGTAGGCACAAAAAAGGCGCTGACTGCCAAAGCTAGTGGTGGGCCTAAAGAGCAAGAGATTGATAGCTTTGGGGTAGAAAAGAGAAGTTTCGGATACATGACAAAGAAGAGAAAGATTTACTCATCTCTTTGTTAAAGTCTGAAGAGTGAGTCTAGCCTTTGGAAAGAAACAACAGTGATTCTTGAATCTGTTTTCATGATCACCCGAACCAATTCAAAACCTGTCCATCCAGGTAGAGGTGAAATAAAGGAATGACAAAATGGCGGTTGCCTCGGAGAGCCAGCCCCTGTCTGGCTCTTTACAGGAACCCGTGCGCCACAGAAGTACCATGAAGGCTTTGATAGCATATGCTAGAAAATTAAAGTTGGTTGGAAACTTCAGGAAATAGTTTTTTCTTTGCAGAATTTAGATAATAGGCTTCACGAGGAGAGGGCTTCTTCATCACACCCCTGTACCAGTGTGGACTCGGCAGGAGTGAGGGACCCAGTCATCGTTCTTGGCTAGTGCTGCCACAGAGCGGCAACGCCATATTCTGTGGGGGGTTTTTTCAGGATAGAATGAACTCTAAGTGTTATTTAAATTACCTCAATTCTGCATTTATAGAGCCATGGAAGTCACAGATTTTCCAGTTACTATATACTGCACTGTAAGAAAAGAAACTATATGACATTCAAGCAAATGGAATTTCACAACCGTGTTCAGATATTTCTCTTAAGAATAGCAAAGGCAACTTTGGTGCTGCTAGAGCAGGGCCCCCAACCTCTGGGCGACAGGCCAGTACTGGTCAGGGCCTGTTAGGCCCAGGTCGCACAGCAGGGGGCGAGCTTGAATATAATGCGGTTGAATCATCCTGAGACCACCCCCAAACTCCACCGGCCCGTGGTAAGTTAGTCTTCCACAAAACCAGTCCCATGGTACCAAAAACATTGGGGACCGCTGTTAGGATTAGTGGGGAGAAGGGCACGGGCGTTGATATTGAGGAGATGGGAGGGCAGAGGCCTGCCATGAGGTTGTGTTTTAAGCCATGCCTACAGGTTAGGGTCATGGGAAGATCCCCATCTTTGAGAGTGACAGAATCAGACAGGCTCCCCGAGAAAGTCATCCCCGTGAAAGGGTCCCCTGGAAGTGATATGGGAGACAGACTGGTAGAGGAAACCAATTGGAGGAGTCACAGTGACAACTTGGGAGGCTACTTGAATAGTCCCCAAAAGATGATAAAGGATCCCAGTTAGCCTCGAATCCAATGGTCCTCAACCCCGGCTGGACTTCAGAGTCAGCTGGGGAACTTTGAAACCACAGGTCCCTGAGCACTGTCCCAGGTCAATTCCATCAGAATCTTTGAAGGTGGCACCTAGACATCAATATTTTTAAAGGTTCCCCAGATGATTCTGACGCAAGAGGAGAGATAAGAATGCTGCTCTAAGCCAAGCATTGGCAACAGATGTGAGTACGTTCAAAAAACATTTAGGAGATCAGACTTTACGGTGACTAACACAAATGGAGGAACAGGAAGCGTCTAATTTCAAGGTGTGAAATGTCAACTTCGCAGCTTAGGGGAGAAGGAGGCTCTTACAAAGCTGGAAAGTAGGGAGGACCTTCTCAAAGCTGGACACATTTCAAGCATTGAATACACTACGCTACGTAGTCTCTTCAAAACCTAACCTTTCCTACAAACCTATAAATTTGGAGTGGCCTTTAGCAAAGAAAGCCTCTATTTATTGAGAAATACTTGCCTCTACTGTTGGAAAACTGATGTCTGCTCAAAAGTCACACCATAAAATGGTTTGACTATCGATGCCTGTTCTCAAGGGAGATCTGGATGTTGAAACAGCAACTTTTCATTCCGAGGATCTTGCTCCCATTTGACATCAGATTTATCATTTCTTTTCTTCAAGCCGGAAGTGGAGCGTCTCCTCAGAGGATGGTGTTTCTCAGCATATTGGTCTAAATAAAGTTTCACGGCCATTATGACATTCCAGTCCTCTTGAAATCCCATGTCTGCCTGCAAGTGTGTTCTCTGTCATCTCCTCCTGGCCTTCTCTGCTGTTCTCTTGCTGCTCTCGCCCAGTTTACTGGTTGTATTTTTCTCTGAAAAGAGAAAGCATGCTTCTCTCAGGCATTGTTGCTCCCCAAGGCACCCGGCAGCCCTGGGCTTCCGTTATCCTTACAGCCAGTAACCAGTCACTGTGGCTGTGGGATGGACCACTCTGATTGGCCAGGCCTGAGTCCCGAGTTCACCCTAGATGAGGGGGATTGAGTCAACACCACCTAAGTCAAGCAGAGTAAGACCTGGCTGGGGGAGGATAATTCACATACTGTCATGAAGAGGAGATGCATATGTAGGGTAGGCAGAAACAACAGGTGACCGGCAAAACTTCAGTGGGTCTTCAATTTTCCGTGCCCCCGAGCCTCACCACGGCTGTGCAAACCCCAGCAATGACCCATGGATCGCTGCGTCCCCTCCCCAGTCTCCACAGTAGCCACGTGTGGAGACACAGATGGCCACGTTCATGGCAAGGCTCAGGAGGTTTCAGGGAAAAGACCACCCTGGTGGTAAAGGCTAAAAAGAAGTGCCAACTTGTACCATTCATAGTGGAGCCACTTCTCCTATTTTTCATCCCAGAGCCCTATTTCTTGCCTTTGTTTTGCTGGCTTTGATAAACGAATGAATGAATGAACGAATAAATGAATATATATTTGGGTCCTATGCATATGTTCTCCACAAACCCTATGAGAGCCTTCTTTCTTTTCCCTAAAATATAAATTGGGTGTTTATAGTGATACAAGAGCTGAAAAAGTGACAGCTCCCAACTCAGGATCCAGAGAAAACAGAATGGGCTTGTGAAAAGTAATACTTAATGAGCTGATTTCCAAAAGCACGAGACAGAGCTTTAAAAAAGTTCATTTCTTGGAAATGTAGTTAAGATTTTGAAAATCTACCCCAAGGAAGTCATCTAAAACTGCTGATGAGACTTTTTTGCAAAGATTTTCATCACAGGGCTATTTGTAACAGCAGATAATTGTAAAAAACGTAAATGCCAAACATTGAACAGACAGTTAAATAACATATGCTACATTCCCCCAAAGCGTGAAATGTACCATTAAAAATGTTAATAAATTTGTAATAATATGGAAAAAATCTCATAAAGTAAATGATAAGCAAGATAGAAAATTATACATACACAATGACCTCCAGCTATATAAAAAAGTAAATGCCATAGACATTTTTAGTTCATCTTTGTTACATCCTCAATTTCTTCTCCCCTGCCCCTTTTTATCACATTGCTTGGCAAGACCACAACATTGGTCAGAATGAGATTGGTACAATCTCATTTTCCATTGCTTTGCCATCTCTAGGTAAAGCGGACTTGAAAACCAAACCAAACCACACAGTACTGCTGACTCTCCTTAGTTTCAAAACTCAGAACTCAGACAAGCCATTAATTCTGCCCAGCAACCATACACCCATTTCCCTATGGTTCATTGAATTCTGCAAATAAAAATGTCATATATCCACCACAAATTGTAATGAGATTTAAAAAAATATTTGCACTTTTGCATATGACCTTGTGATAAGAAAGCTGCATCTCATACCATATCCTTCACTATCCTAAACTCCCTCTTACCTTCCCTCTCCTCCAACTTCCAACGCCTTCCCTCTCATCCTCCCACCAAACGACTTTGCGCCCTGCTCCACTCAGAAACCAGAAGCAGCAGAAGCAACTTTCCTCCTCGTTCTCCTGTAGCTCTATACCCTCCTGCCAATGTCAGCCTCTATCTGCTGCCCTCCCGCCTGGGGACATGTCTGAAGTCCCCATGGTTCCAAGGCTAACCCATCCCCTCCTGCTTCATACATCACATAGCTTCTCTGCTCCGTTACTCCAGAAAACTTCTTCCACCCCGATAGGTCCCTCCTTTCTGCTAGATATAACCATGTCGTTTCTCAAACAACAAACAGAAGCAGACAAAAAAGTTGATTCCGCTCTCTCATTCCTCCAGTTACCACTCTGTTTCTGTACCGCCCTTTAAAGGACTATTTCTGTATTTGTGGTGACCGATTCCTCTCCTCCCATCCCCACTCAAGTCCATGCCAGGCAGGCTTTTGCCCATCCTATACCCAGAAAATGGCTTGGTTTCTTTCAGTCTCCTCGATAAGCTTCATATTCTAAATGCAGGAGCCAATTATCAAGCTTCAACTTATTTAAACTTGCAGTAGTATTTCACACAGCTGATCATTCCCGCTTCCTGAAAATACTTCTTTACCTGGCTCCTAGCCACGAAAATCTCCTGGCTCTGCGTCTCTCCTACAGACTGCTCTTCTCAGTCTCTTTCATTGGTTCCTTCTCTTATTTCTGACATCATATCAATAGGATGTCATCAGCTCTGAGATCAATGATTTGATCTGCCTTTGGTGGCATCATCCCATCTCGTGGCTTTTGAAACATCTCTATGCCAAGGATACCCCAAGTTTTATCTCCACCCGGAGTTCTCTCTTGAGCCCAAGTTTCCCAGGTCAGACACATGCTGTGTTTATCGTCTATACCCCACTGTTGGAGTATAAAGTTCATCAGAAGAAGATTTTTTAATCTATTTTATTCACTATACCCAGAAGAATGCCCAGCATATAGTAGACATTTAATAAATATTTGGTGGGTGAATGAATTAGTAATGCCACACCAATTCTCTTGGTTGCTGTTTGCATGGCATACTTTTTACAGCCATTTACTTTTGCCCTATCTGTGTCTTTGAATCTAAAGTGAGTTTCTTTTTAACAGGATATAGTTGGATAACGACTTTTATCAATTCTTTGCCTTTTCATTGGCGAGTTTAATCCATTTACATTTAACGTAATTACCAACAAGGAAAGATTTACATCTGCCATTTTGCTGTTTGTCTTCCGTTTATCGCTTTTTTGTGTCTGCAAGTAAGTTTCTGACATCCAGCAGAGTAGGAGTTTACAGTGGCAATTCATTTCAGTTTTAGAAGACAAAGAACATTATTTTTCTCGTACAGCTGCAAACGAAAACATAATGCCTTCTTAGATTCCAGGGTCCCTTAGCTGGTATGCCCAGTGGGAGGGGATGGAGGCGGGTCGAAGTGGGAGGGGAGGAAAGGATTCTGGACGCCGTGGCCTGTCTGCTTTGTTTTTCTGGGGACCACGTCTCCAGCGAGGCTCTCCGTGGCTGGAGGCACGTTTCTGCCCTAGCTCTGCTCGGCAAGGCCCTCAGCCAGAGAGCATAATTGATGTGCACAAAGCCGGGGCTCGTGCCAGCTCATGGAGCCAGGGCCTCTAATTCAGAGAAAAAGGAATTGGGCCTCAGCCAGTCATGTACCTTTTATGCTTTCATATGGGCATCAGTCAGACCCTGATTTCAGTTTGACAAACCAGGAAAAATAAAACTGTCAGCATCCAGGCATGTTCTTTACTGGGGCTGTTAGCTTGGTAATGGAAGGGAATGTTATTGCTCTAGGCATTTGCATAATATCTATTGATCAAGCTTCCTACTATTTTTCCTGCGAGGCTCTGGCAGTGAGGGAGGACTATGCGGGTCTCACATCACAGCCGCTTCATACGCAAGCTCGGGCCACAGTCGCTAACGCAGCTCGAGAACGAGGTGGAACGTCTCCAGCAGGACCTGTCAAGCAGCAGCCTCCGATGGGGCAATAGCGTGAGGCTGGGAGATGAGGCAGCTGGGTTTTAGTCACAGCTTTGCCACCACCTTGCTGTGTGACCTTGGGCAAGCTGCCAGCCCATTCTGTTCCTCTCTGCATTCCACACTTCCTGGAATCCCTCCATTAGACAGTCTCTCCAGGGCCAAGGTTTGATGCCCTCATTAAAATGAAAGTGCTGTTGAGAGAATAAGTGGCTTTAGCCATTAGCCCTGGAGAATTAGGACTAATTTTCAGTCAGTTACATTTGGTTATCGCAGAGAGCTCTTTGGTGTTGGAGGGCTGACGCGGGGGTGGGAGCAGCTGGAATGTTGGGAATCTTCTTCCTGGGGTGGGGGTGGGGGGACCCAGGGAAGGAGCCTAGCGGGTCATTGTGGAATCGTAGACAAAGGTCTGCGAGGCTTAGTTTGGGTCACTGCATCCATTCCCCTGTGCCTGAATCCCTAACCAACAGACTAAGGGTCTTTACGCAATGCCTTCGAGTGATGGGGATAATCTTCTCCTCCTGAAACTAAGCTACTTGGAAGCACCAAGATAGCACCGAGAAGAGGCCCTGGGCCCGGCCCCGTATTAGTCAGGAGTCTCTTGTTTCTCCCAAGTGACAGCTCTTAAGGGAATATGCACTAAGGCCAAGACTATGACCTTGAATCTTGTTCCAGATAGATACGTCCTATCTTTTCTCTGCCACATGGGCAACCCCAACAAAGCTGAGCCCCTCGTGGCCAGTCTCAGCCTGATGTTGTGCCACAAAATCCCTCGGAGGCAGTGGCATTTATCAGTGGTGATAAACCACGTGAAACACAGAAAAATGTCTTAAAATTCCTCTTTATGGACCCATTTACCTCTCCCAAAATCTCCAGTAGACACTCGCGGTCTCCCCATTCCCTGCCTCATAGGCTCTCTTCCCAGCGATTTCTGCCTAAACCTTCCAAGGACAGAGGGAAGGGGAAGAAAGGGAAGTGAGGAGAAGAAAGGAACATTATTGAGCGCCTATATGTTCCATTATTGAGCGCCTATATGTTCCAAACCCTTACACGACACTTAACCTTGACGTAGTAAGTATACTTACCTCAGTTTTATAAGGTTGCCACTAAGACTCGGGACGTCTTTTCTGGGCTCCGTTCACTCAAGGTTTGACTTGGTTCGATCCCTCCTGACAACCCACCGGATAATTTAACCACTGCTGTTTTCTTAGTGGATGTCAAACACGTTCAATTAACTGGCATGCATTATAGAAAATAAAAGAGCCAGTCTTTATTATAGATCTAGTTTAAACAAAGATGTAACTTCTTACTTTTTTTTTTCCCCCACAAAGCCATCTCCCAGCAAACTGGCTAGGAGCTCAGGACTGGCGGGGAAACTTGCCCTCTCATTCCAGTCCACGCAGTTCTCTGCCTTGTCATTTGGCTCTATACACTATACCAGCACCAAGATGAGGTGCCGAGGGCTTCTGTTCTAAGCATTTTACTAAGAATTTCACATGCATTAGTTCATTTCACCTGCACAACAGCCCTGAAAAACAGGTACTCCTACTCTCGAATGCTTACGAAGAAGCTGATTCAGGGTGGCCAGTGGCACGCCCAAGATGGCACAGCATTCGAAACCCTGCATTCAGGCTCCAGGACCCACGCTGCACCCACGGCCTAGACATATAAGATCACACCCCCAAAAATGAAAAATACAAGATAAGGGGGGCATAGAAAATATTCGCCTCTACTACAGAGACAGGGAGTTAGGCTTTGAGACCCTGCCAAGTTACTGCAGCTCAGCGTATTTCATTCTACGCTTTCTAGTGGCTGAAATTAAGGGCACAACTCAGCAGATACCGCCCTGGCTGGTGTGACTCAGTCAGTGGGAGCATTGTCCCAGAAACCGGAAGGTTGCAGGTTTGGTTCCAGTCACAGCACATGCCTTGGTTGCAGGTTTGGTCCCCGGTTAAGAGCACATGCGAGAATCAACCCATCAATGCTTCTCTCCCTCCCTTCCTCTCTCTCTAAAGTCAATAAGCATGTCCTTGGGTGAGGATAATAAATAAAAAAATAAAAATACCTGAATTATTTTTGAAACAACTTATCAGATACAATTCATTCTGGCCTCGAGGAAAAAATGCCCAGCCAGGTGTTTCCTGATCAAGAACATTGATCTGTGGAGCTTTTTACGTAGGACTTTGATAACACATCAATACAACATCCTCATCAACGTGTCTACAATGAGTGAGTCAGAGACTCTCACAGACTGACGACAGGAGCCGGTATCATGGTGACGAACCCAGGTAGGGAGGCCGCCTGGCCGATGGGCTCTGAGCACAGAAGTCATCACCCACAGAAGTTTCCAGATGCTGGTAGCTTTCGTGGTGGCTTTATTTTTGGGCAAATAACATTTTGCTAAGATCTCAGGTCAGGCAGAGGCAGCCTTTTAAGATCGTCCCCAGGCAGTGAACGATCCATGTCACTTTCTGCCTTGCCTCCTGTTGCACGTTGGATATTTTTGGAAACGGATGCTAAAACAGAGTTAGCCATGCAAAGGTTAGGGGGAAAGTAACACCTATGAAAAGAAAAGGGAAGAAGCAGGAGAGAAAGTCCCATCAGAGCACAACGGCAAGTCACCAGACTCTGACAGCTCATTAAAGGGTTCCCATGGTGGATGGAAATGACTAGGCCCTTCTCCCTGCACCCTGCTCTGTTGTCGTCAGAGTTTGCACTAATTAATAATAGCAGAATCTCAACTAGAAAGCTGAGGCACGTAACAGCCAGGGGGTGCCCGTGAACTACACTCACAGCTGGACAGCCAATTCTTTTCTAGAACAGGTACCTGAGCACTCCATCCCCCTGCCTGCCTTGTCTCCCTCGGTGTAAGCTTGTTCCTGGCTGCAGCAAGGTGAGATGAAAACCGAAGGTTTCTTGTCACAGGCTACCGCTTCCACCCCTGCCTGCTACAACTCAGCTGTCCTTGGGCAAGAGCCGCAAAGAAAAAAAGACATTCAAAGAACTCATCGTTTGGATAATTACAGGTGGAACTCCCGTCTCCTTCACTTGGATCTCCAAACATCCCAGACCATTGATTTCAAGTCTTCGTACTAGGAAAACAAAAACCTCATTAAAAGAGGGAATGAGGTGTCCGTGTCTTCTTTTTATGCTCAGAGCACACTTGGAGCCCATGTTGTGCAATGTTGATTGTGTGCAATCATATGCTTCAAGAACTTTCACCTTAAAACGGAGTGAGGAGGAGAAATGGGAGTGACTCGGTGCCTGAGTCTCGTTTGTTTTGAGGAAGTATTTGCTCTCACCGAGCTCACGTTTGCACGCGAGTGGAAGTGTTTGTTCTTCACCAACTCAGCCATGACCAATGACCCAGGTTGACCAACTGGCCTCACTCAGCGAGTTCTTAGCTTTTGCACACAACAGAAGCAAAGAGAATAGGTTTTAGGAGGACTCTGGTTTTTTTAATTAGATACATGACTTCTATCTTTGGTGGACCAATGGAGAAAGAGAGATACTAATGACATTTATGACTTCTTAAGGCTAATTAAAAATCTCAGAAACAAAGCTTTCTGTGAAGAAAGTTCTCCTATGAGAATGGATGTGATTATTATTTACCTAACTGAGCAGTAATGACTGAGGTACGAGCCACTTTCTGGGGATTAATGAGGAGTGGGGAGTTGATAAGTTTGGACCATTAGCTCAGCTAGCACTTAATCTTGGTGAAGGGCACCGTGCCAGGGTTATACTGCTATTGTAAAATGGGCCCAAAAGTTAGAAACACAAGCACTTACTTTTTTTGAGAAACAATTTTAATTGGCAGCTGAGTGCCTGACATCAGATTAGGCAGTGCAAGTTCTGTCATTGAATGAGCTTTCGCATACGGCTTCGAATCTTGTTCCATTTAAATTGTCCTCAAGCATACAGTTGTTTAAAAAGCGGGAGAGGGACGCTTAGTAATATCAAAATAGTTTCTTGGGCGACTGCGAGAAAACACGCTATTATCACCTTCCTCGCTTTAAATACAAAGCCATCACTAGAGACAGTGAGTTGAGCTGGGAGCATTGTACGCCCTGGAGACTCGCCGCTGAGGCTGTTGCCCACAATGTCCTTCCGGGAAAACCAGAGCAGCTCTCAGCCATAACACCTGCCTTTGGAGCTAAAATGATCTTGTGTCACTGGAAACATCACTGTCACCATAAAAATTATGTTTGCATTCAATAGCCTCCTACCCAGTGCGGTAAATGTTCATGTGCTGCCCGCGTCCCAAGAAAAGGGGTCACTCAGCTTGCTGGGTGTTCATTATTCCCACAGTCCTGCTCTGTGCGGAAAAGTTCCAACATCAGTTGAGAGCAAGTAGGAGTCTAAGAAATGGTCTTCAATTTGCTCTCTATGCCGGGGGAGTTCTACCCTCACGGCCTTGCATTTTTAAGAAGTTTGCCAATCTGTTGAGTAGGCCAACATGTCCTCCTTTACTTGGCAAGCAATGAGCATCTCGCCAGACCCAGTGAAAGGGGATGAGACTACAAACATGAGAAAGGCACGGTCCCTGCCGGCTGGGAGCGCAGAATCCCACAAAGAGCTCAGAAGCCAGAGAGCACTTCCGGAAATCTGCGGGGGGGTCAAAGTTCGCAGTCGCGTTCTTTCTTTCAGCATCTCACTCTGTAATAGTTATCTAACCCACGTGGAAGAAGATGGTCCCATGGTTCTTTCTGCTCTGTGAGACTGGTTCTGCCACAGCCCGCCAACCCAGCAATGGTGGTAATAATGGGGCCCCTTGTTAACGGGGCATTAGTATGAATTGGGGGCAGGAGGAGAGAAGATAGACTGAGGAGTGCTCCAAACTCACAAGAAGGCATTTGGAGTTCGTCTTCAGACCAGGGGTTGGCGAGCTCCACCCTACAGGCCAAATGCAGCCCGAAACCTATTTTTATGAATAAAGTTTTATTGGGATACCGTTATGCTCATTCAGTCCGAGGATTGCCTATAGCTACTTCCGTACTGCCACGGCAGCGTTGAGGGGTTGTTGCAGAGCCAGTGTGGAGGAACACAGGAAGGTTTAGGCTCTGCCTTCAGGAAGCCATGAAGTCCTGCCCTTCTGCCCTGTCACTTCTCTCAAGAAAGTCTTAAGCCACCGAGGGGCACGATATTATTGGCCTGGAGCAGAAGGGAAGACACAGAAACCCCTCCACTCTTGGAGACGGAGGCATAAAATGCTGGCCCGGGGTGCTACACAAGTTCCTTTAGAAGTTGTCCATTCCTAGGAGGAAGGGATGAAACTCTCTCCCACCAAGACCCCGCACAGGTACGAGGCAGGAGTTTGGTTGCCATAGCGGGGGAGAATTGGAGTGTTGAGGACACCCCATCCCTGAGGCCCAGGCACACAGGTCTCTGCAAGGCCGAGGCTGAGCCAGGGCAAGGCCGGCCCTGCAACCACCAGGCCAGCAAGCTTTGAGCAGCAGCAATCGCAGTGGACCAGGAATAAAAATCCAAC
Source organism: Mormoops blainvillei (assembly GCA_004026545.1). Lineage (NCBI taxonomy): Eukaryota > Metazoa > Chordata > Mammalia > Chiroptera > Mormoopidae > Mormoops > Mormoops blainvillei. The sequence continues at coordinate 3,301 of PVJD01016278.1, read as the reverse complement.
CGAAAGTGGAAAGTGGAGCCTTAAAACCCTCTGGCGCCGCAGCCCTCACCCTAGTACCGCGTCCAAAGAGGAACTGGAAGCCTGTCGGGGCTGACAATGACGACAGCAACAACAAAACCCGAGCCCAGCTAGGCTCCTGAGGGCATCGATTCAACACCCCACTCCAGCACTGCCCATGTCCAGACATAACTACTATTTATCTTAATCTCTCACAATCTTCTACACACAATGTCCACCATTCAGTCAGCTTGAATGAGACACAAAAAGGAAATGGCACCTGTTGTCAGGAGGCAAAGCAATCAACAGAAGTGGACCTCTGACTCAGACGTTGGAGCTATGAGATAGAAACTTTGAAATAATTATGGGAATGTTCATATCAGCTTTACTTGGAAGAGCCAGAAACTTTTTTAGAAAATGGGAAAAGACTTTAAAAGAACACTTCAGGAAAGAGGAATATGGATGGCAAGACAGCACGTAAAAGATGTTCACCATCACTGACCAGTAGGGAAAGGCAAATGGAAGACATGAGGCCGGACACAAAAGGCCTGGGAGAATGAAAGGAAACAGCTCGACTCTCCAGGAATCCCCCTTTCCCCCCAGTGTCACCTTCTGCAGTTTCAGTTACCTGCAGTCAACCACCATCTAAAAATATTAAATAGCAAATTCCAGAAATAGACAATTCACGCCAAGCTCCCTGTCCTTTAGTCACTTGGTGACTGTCTCAGTTATCAAACCACCTGTCCCAGTATCACAGTGCTTCCATTCAAGACACCTTTACTTTACTTGGTAATGGCACCAAAGCCATTCACATAACTTTTATTACAGTATATTGTTATAATTGTTCTATTTTATTATGAGTCATTGTTGTTAATCTCTTACTGTGCCTGATTTATAAATTAAACTGTACCATAGGTAGCTATGTATTGGAAAAACATAGTATTGGTTTGGCCAAAAAGTGTGTAACATTTTTTCCATAAAATGAAAGACACATTTTTCATCTTCATCAATAACTTTATTGATTTGAATATTCTCAGTATGTCGGCTGTCTCCCGTTATTGGCTTCTAGTGGGTGGAGGCCAGAGGTACTGCTAAACATCTTCCAGTGCATGAGACAGCCCCACAGCAAAGAATTATTTGGCCAAAATGTCAATAGGATCAAGAAACTTCACAAACCACTTTTGACACATTCGATCAGTCACAGCATCTTCTCCATACACTGCACAAATCTTTTTTTAGCGTTTCAATTGTGTTTTTACCTTTCTTGAAATTATAAAGCAAAATCCACTGAAAATGTTGCGTGTTTTCTTCCATCTTCAATATTAAAATGGCTGCACAAAAATTCACCAGTTTTGATAAGTTTTTTTTTAATGCACACTGAGATGACAGCTGTCACAATACAATCTAACGAAATTGTTTGGAATGAAGTTAAAGACAAGCAAGCACTACCAGAGCCATTGCACAGAAAAAATGTGACAGACTCCTTGGCCAACCCAGTATATAGAGGGTTCAGTACTATCTGCGATTTTATTTACCCACTGGGGGTCTTTGAACATGTGCCCTGCAGATAAGAGGAGACAACTGTCTGGGGTGCTAGCAAGGATGCAGAACCACTCTGTTCATCATCTCTCTCTCTCTCTTTTTTTTGAGGGGACACACAGTGATGCAGCAACTCTGGAAAGCCATTGGGCAGTTTCCTCTGAAGTTAAACATATACCTACTCTATGTCCCAGCAATCTGACCCCTGGGGATTTATCCTTGGGAAATAAAACTTAGGTCGTACAAAATCCTACACATGAATGTTCATGTTAGCTTTATTTGGAATAGCCAAAAACTGAAAATGACCCAAATACTGAACAATGAGCTTCTCTTCTGTGTTCCCAGGAGGCACAGTACCCCCAAGGGACACCTCAGTCAGGAACCCTAATGCATTGTAGACGTCCTCTTCTGCCTTAAGTTGAAAACATCTAATCCTCAGTCCCCCAAACCTCCTCGTTTTACCTTATAAAGTGTATCCCAAACCTGCGTCCTTCCCTATATCTTATTCTTGAAAGTCTGCTCAGCTCCTTAACAAGTATAGTGGTAATGTCATAACTGAACCTGCCAAAATGACCTGCCTCCCCACCAGTAAGTAAAGAAATCTATTCAGAACACGAGTTTCACCGCATCGATGTTCCACGGCTCCCACAGTATACAGGAGAAATGCGAGCACACGTCATTGGCACGTGAGACCCGAGAATGCCCGGATGCTTCTCTCTCCAGCCCCGTTTCTCGCCTCTTTTCAAGCCCCTATTCGCAGTGTCAGCAGTCACAAGCTCAGGTTGTGTTATGTCTAGTTTCTCATCTTTGTCTCACCCCCAGAGCTTCGTTCATGCTGTCACGTGTGCCCGCGATCAACGCCTTTTGCTCCCTCCCCCCGACCTATCCTCACTGGCCCTTCCGGGCTCAGCTCACAAGTCAGACTTCATCCTGCACTTCCCCACTCTCCACCCGCGTTCTTGCTCAACTGGGAGCCCCATTTGTGTTTGCAAGAAATGGCATCAAAGGAACGGTAAAGCCCGCTCTGAGCCTATTTCGGCTGCTCTGAGGATTAGAGTTTCCTAGGATCTTTGACTGAATAAATTTTAAAAAGGAGGAATAATAACATAGAAGTGATTAAGCCTTTAAAGTGTACCTTTTGTTCCCCAGGTCCCGTTAATTACCATTTAGGAAAGGTTTATCTGCCGTGTGCTCAATTAGTTAGGTAACTAAATAGCTTTCTACTGATCAGGTAGAGCAGCATTTGCTTAATAGCAAATAACAAACGCTTATTTCCATTTAGAGTCTACTCCCAGGTGTGGGTTTATTTAAGGCTGAACTCCAGCGGGAAAAGAAGAAATTTTACTGCAGTGCATTATAATCGTTCACATAGCCACTTTGATCTAGAGAAACATGAGTTTAGGGTTTTTTTCCCCATTATTTTGAATTAAGGAATGAGTAAGCCCAGGGAGAATATCCAAGTTATTCCAGTGTCCATTTGACTCATTCATCCGGTCTAGTCCTGCCAGGAAAAGCAACATGAAATTCCTATGTAGCCGGGCCACAACCCAGAACTCTAAGACCCTGCTCAAGTCTTCCGACATCTTTGTTGTAGTCCCCATGGGCTGGCCAGCGCTTCTAATTGTTGTTACCTACAGAGAAACAAAGAGGAAGAGACAGGCAGGCAAAGAGGAAGGGACAGACAGGCATACATGCCCTCTGAGTGTAGACTATGTCATGTGAATGGTCAAGGACAGTGTCCGGGGAAGGGAACATGACGCTTAGA
>PVJD01016277.1:0-21649 GCA_004026545.1 Mormoops blainvillei | reverse complement strand
GTGATCCCCTCTTTAGGGAGGGACATGAAGCCTTTGGAAGATGAAGGAAGTTGCCCAAAGTCATGCAGCCCTGAGTTTAAGGACACAGCAGCTTTCATTCGGTGTCTTCTCCGGGTCGTGGAAGTAATGTGTACACATTTTTGAAGTTCAGAAACACGGAGGGAGAACAATGAGAGGGGCTGACGCCTCACAGAAAGCCCTTGCTCACAGTGGATTGACAGCCACTCCTTCTGGGAACGCCCTTGTGATGGGGTAAACCACCCTGTGCATGTGGAAGGGGCCCTGTCACTGGCCCCTGCAGCCTGGGGCCTGGCGGGCCCACGGGAAGGGACTCACGGGGCCCCAGAGCGGCCTGACTTGGCCAATGGGCCGTTCCCAGGGGCCAGCCCTCCGGGCCCCGGGGACTTGACCTGGTCCCTAGGTCTGGCACCGAGAAGACTTCTTTCCCGGCCCAGCGGCCAGGGGCTCATTGTCCATGAACAGAAAGCACCCTAGACGCCCTCCCCGGGAGCTCTGAGCTCCCCAAGGACTGGGCTAGGGATGGGGCAGCACCTCCAGCAGGCCTTTGCTGAGCACCTGGTATGTGCAGAGCTTGGGTATTGGCTGTGAGGGATGCAAGGTGGATGAGACATGGCGTGTGCCATCAGGAGCTCACGGCCACCGTGGAGGTAGACATGTGCGAGTCCCTCCTGCACGAGGTGGTCTGTGAGGTACCAGGATGCTGAGGCTGAACGGGGAACCCCCAGAGCTTACTGGGAGAGCTGGGGCTTGAACCGATGGCCGTGGCTGGGGCAGTAGCCGAGGCAGGGGACAACTTGGACAGAGCTTTTCAAGGACTAACTGGTCAAGACAACGAAAGGCAGTGTGGGAAAGGCGTGGCCCTCCCCCAGTTGAGCGCCACCCAGAAACTACGACGAGCCTCAGTTTTCGTGTCTGTCAAACGGGGCTAACTCTGTCCGTCTTCCAGTATCGACGCGGGGATTCCCAGCGGCACGGACACCCGTGAAACTCCGGGCCCGGGGGCAGTATCCCATGTCAGTAGGCCTGTGGGGGTGGTTCAGGGCGTGGAGTGCGCAGGGCCATGGGAGGCGGGCCGGAGAGGAAACGTGGGGAATTCTGGCCTCCTCTGCGGAGGGTGCAGAACCATTTTGTGCAGGCAGAGATGTTTTGCCAACGTTTTCTCCCTGAGAGGAGACATGGCACCAGGGCGGGGGGGATGACCTGGGTCTGCGCTGCCTCAGGCGTCCAGCTGCCCCCGCCCCCGCCCCCGCCCCACCCCCCGCCCAGCCCCGCAGCAGCAAGTGGCTTGTGGCTGGTGGCACCCCGCCCCTCCCCACTCCTGGTTCTGGGAGATGGGACTTAGAGCCTTCCACCTCAGGTCTGAAGGAACCGACGGGGCACACATGCGCCTTTGCACTCATAACCTGTATGGTGGTTGCAGTCCGTTGTGCTCCTGCGGGGCCGTGGGAGCTGCCCTCAACAGGTCTGCGGCGGTCCTTCCGTGAACTGGTACAAGAAAATGGTGACCCATTTGTGTACTGTGGCTGTTGGTCTCTGAGGGTTGTCCTTCCGATCAGCTTCTTGACCAGATCAGACAGGTGTGCGCCTTTCTGTGTCCCTTCTCTTAAAAATAACGTGTTTTCTCGGCCCCCACCAGGAAGCCCTGGAAGTCCGGAAGCCGCAGTTCATCTCCCGCTCGCAAGAGCGGCTGAAGAGGCTGGAGCGCATGATTCAGCAGAGGAGGGCCCAGCGGAAGGAGAGCCCCGGGCCGAAGCAGGGCCCCCTGCCCATCCGCGCCAGCAAGAAGCAGTTTACCGTCCCCCACCCGCTTAGTGGTGAGTTCGATGGCTGGGGAGGGTGGGGGACTGGCGGGTTCTCGGGGCTAGAACCTGCGCCCCAGGGGCTGGTCTCCATGCTGCCGCTGACATTCACAGGACCTGTGTTCACTGCGAGTGCCTAACCCTCAGGAGCACCAAGCCTGCCCCGGGAGCCGTCCCATTTTGAGAGATTCGATAGGGGCACAGAATTCCGCAGAGATAACTTGGGACACAATTTTCCATGAGACCCGGGAAAGAAGCCACACCACAGTATAGCCAGGGTAGCAAGTTCAAATTCTTGGCTCCTGACCGACACTTGCGAGACCCCCTTTGCCCTTCATAGATTGCAAAACAGACCTCGGCGGGGGTGGGAAGGGGGTTGACTCCAGCTTGTCTACATCAGTGCACATCCTCTCGAAGCCCCTTCCTGTGAGCTTCGGGTGCAGCGGGCCAGCCTTCGAGGTGCAGCAGAGCCAGGGTCCCCCTGACCCTGTGGTGAGGGTGGCACTTGGTCACACTCACCAGAGAAGGAGTCACTGGGACCCTCCCTGGGCCGGGCCCGGCTGGGAGCAGGACTAACCCAGTCCTGTCCTCGCGGAGCTTGCAAACAGACTTACCAAACCAGCAAGAACAACGAGAAGAGACGAGAGGGGAGACCGGGACCCACAGAATGTGCTGATGGCCTGCAGCTGGGACCTGAAACCCCGGAAGCCGGGGCGGGGTGGACCTCAGTTTTACTCCTTTGGATGGAGGAGCAAGATCTTTCTTCCTAGGAAAATGTTCTGGCCTCCAGGACGAGAAATCACGCATCAGAGGACAGCGGGTGTCGCAACAGGATCCCACGGTCCGCGGCAGGCCCTGGCCCCCTTCCCCAGAGCACTGTCGGGGGACGAAGGCCCTGACGGGGGCGGACTTGAATGCATCCTTCTTGTGGCAGAGGATTCGGCAGATGCCCGCTGCTCCTTCGTGGGGAACTTCCCAGCACGCTAAGGAAAGGACACCAACAAAGGGAACGTGCCGAAGAGCCCCCGCTCTCAGGCGGGACTCTCGGCCGCATTTCCAGCGACTGGCGGGCTTAAAAGGCTCTGCCCGGCGTGCTCTCCAGGGACCGCTGAGTCTCAGGCTCGACGGGGAGCGACCTGGGTTGAGGTGCCGCCCTCTCAGGCTGCCACGACAGATGTCAGCCCGAGTGAGAGTCCCCCGAGGCCAGCTCCGGCTGCCCTTCTGCTGGGGGTGGGTGGCGGCAGGAATGCCATTGGCGTGAGGGCCGCGGGCCTGAACCACTTTGAAGGTGCCAAAGGTCGGGGTAACAAATGCGGTGTCCACGCCCAGGAAACAACAGCACTTTAGGGCCCCGTGGGGTCACATAGGCACAGAACCTGGTAGAAGCTTATTGAAAGGAAGTGATTGAAAAGCAAGGGGCTTCCTTTCTGGTCTGATCCCTTCACTTTGTGTAGGAAAAGGTAGAGACCCAGGGGCATTTGGGCACTTCTGTGTGAGGCCATTCATCAGCAACAGTGCTGGATTCCTCATCCCCTGGGCCAGTGGCCTGCCAGCTGGGCCACACTGTGGGCCCCCCGGTGGCCTGGGACATTGCCTGGCCCTCTGTGCGTGGTTCCTGGGGCTGCTGTGAGAAAGGACCACAGGCTGGGTGGCGAGAGTAACAGAAATGGATTCTCTCAGGATCTGGAGGCCGGAGTCCAAAGTCCAGGTGTCCGCAGGCCGATCTCTCCTAGAGTCTCTGCGGGGACTGAGTCCTGCGTCTTGCTCCTGGTTTCTGGTGGCTCCTGGCAGCCCGTGCTGTCCCTCGGCCAGCAGACGTGTCACCCCAGCCTCAGGCTCCATCTTCAGTGGCCTCCCCTGTGCCTGTGTCGTCGTGCGCAAATTACCTCTTCTCATAAGGGCACCAGCCGTTGCATTAGGGTCCATGCTCCTCCAGGATGACCTCATTTTAACCTGAGCTCCTCTGCAAAGACTCAGCTTCCAAGTAAAGCACCATCGCACATCCAGGGGCCTTGACCCTATCTTTTTGGGGGAGACACAGTTCTATCCACTGCGTCGTCCTGTGGTGTTTGGCCCAAAACATATAGCCTTAGAAGTTCACCTTCCTTTACGTGAAAATCTTAAAACAGTATATAATAAAAGGTGATCAGACCTAGTCCACCGTTGTAAGTAACTGGGGTGCCTTTTTATTCCCCGCATCCTGAGACAGTCCCCGGGGCCAGCATGCTGCCGGCGGGACTTGGGTGCGCGGGTTCGCGGCCAGCCTACCCGTCTCTGCCGTATTGATGTGTTGCTGAGAGCTTTAGTCTCGCGTTTGTTTGTTAGGTCAGTTAAAGCAGACAGGCTCTGAAACCAGAGCCTCCTTCCTGTGAGCTCGGGCGAGCGAGAGGCAGTGTTTAAGGCCCCGTTAAACACGTCTGGAGCACACATCCTGTCTTCAGCCTGTCTGCTGGCAGGCTGATAAAAGCGAAATGCAGATGTTTTTCTTACATGCTGAATTAGTTCACAAATCATATGCGTGAATGAATGAGCTCTGGCTACAGTGGCAAGACGTCTGCTAGGGAGACGCGATTGCTTTCCGAGCGGGGGCAGCTGCCTCCCATCAGGGCTGGCCCAGCCGTCTCGATTCAGAACAGACCGGAGAGGCTCAGGTGGGAGTCCTGGCAGCTGGCAGATGCCCACTGGGGTGGGGGCTGCCGGGGCACTTGCGAGGAGGGCCGGGGGGCCAGCTCTGCTTCCTCTTGGCTGATGAGTTCTGAGTGGTCTCCAGGGCGTGGGCGGTGCCCACATGGGCCTGCACACACGTCTGAGTGTCGCATGGGTTCCCCATGTAGAGATGAGGGGACTTTGATGCAGAATGGGTATTACAGAGAGACCAGGAGGTGACATTATAAAGGTCCTGCCTACAGCCCAGCCCGTGTTTACCGACTGTCTCAGCAGCAGCAGCTTGAGTTCCCAAAGCTGATGAACATGTCTCTCTCCTTGCTTGGAAGCCACCTGGGCCACCTCTGCATAGTTCTGACAGTGACACTGGAAGTGTCCTCATCTGTCCCTTAGCACACCTTTCTTGAGAACCTTCCGTGTGCCATGCATAGTCCCTGGTCTCACGGATTTCCCCCGATCGTTGGCAAAACATGCAGATAGGCATTGACGTAGGGATTCGCTAAGTGTTGGGGAGGGAGTGTTCCTGGGTTGCCATGGAGACCCACGGCCATGGGCTTGCTCCTAACCTGGGAGATGTGGAAGGATCCTGAGGGAGGAGCACCCAGACTGTGTTGGGGTGAATGATGGCACAGGGTGGGGGTATGGGAGCCCAGGATGGAGAGAACACTGGGTGCTCAGCTCAACCCACCTGGACCATCAAGTGGGGGTGTGGCGCACAGAGGCAACGGGGCCCAAGATGAGCCCCAGGAGGCCACAGGGCACGGTGTATGCTGCTTCCAAGCACAGCCGTGCTCTGAGGTCCAGGCTGAGGCGGGACTGCATAGCGTGGCTCCTGTAAAGACAGACGGAGGTCAGTCCAGGGCACGGACCAGGACTGCACACGGGCAGCGGAGGCCAGAGGTTCCTGGGCGGCAGAATCAGCGGCACATGGTGACTGCTGAGTGGTGGAGAGATGGTGAGGCCCCAGGAGCTGAAGGAGGAAGGCGGGAGGCAGCCTGCCCACTGTCCGAGGTCCGTCTCCAGGCCGAGGGCCTCTCTGTCCTTCCCACCTGCTGGCCAGCCTTCCTCTGCCCTGTCCTCAGGGTCCTCCCTGAGCCTCTGAGCCTCCCCGGATTCCCCCGCCACCCTGCAGCCCCGACCCCGTCCTGCCTGGCTTTCCCCGCCTCCCCATCCTCACCTCAGGCAGCGTCGCGATCAGGGTCCCCAAACCCCTTGACAGGGCCCGTATCCGCTCCTCTTCCCCTCCGCCTGATCTCACTGCCTGTCTCAGGCCCAGCCTCTTCCTTAACCTCCGATGCCCGTGGTGTGAGGCCGGGGCCACGCGGTGAGTTTCCCTTTGCAGTCAGGCTCTTTGCGCGTTCTAAGTCACTGCTGCCCCCTGCTCTCCTGTCTGCAGCCAGGCGCAAGGCCCGGCAGCACTTACAGCCCAGGTGGCCTCGCTCCTGTCTCTGTTTATCCCCCTCCGCCTGTCGGAGCCGCCCGCATGGCTCTTCTGGGTTGTCCCCTTAACCCGTGAAAGTGTAGAAAACCCATCAGGGGCACCCCTTTCTTCCACAAAGCTCGCCCACCCCCACCCGACGGCTCCCACCCATTCCCTTCCATTTGAGGACTCACGGCTCCTGTATCCCTTTAGATCCCCCGCCTTCTTGCCTTCTTCATTGCGGATTATAGTCACGCGGGGATGCTAGAACAATCTCCCTAGGTGGTAAGTGCCGGTGGCTGTGCATCACCCCGGGTCACTCTGGGAAACCCTGCTGCATGCAGCAGGGCAGACGCTGCCCACAGTTCCTAGGTGAGCCAAGCAGGACAGCCGTTCCAGCCGTGGACCCGTCGAGGAGCGGCCTTCACCGGAAGGCCCTGCTCCAGCAGCTCCTCCCCCAGCAGAGCTGCCCTCGCCGCTCACTCCTGGCTGGGGCAAGTATCGTATTAAGGTGACTTTGCATTCCGAAAGTGCCAAGCTGGAGAAGTGGCCCGCAGGTCCAACCTGAGAGGGTGGAAGTCATTGTGGTGACAGCTGTGGGCTGTTTGTCGTGCAGCCCCCGCGTGACCACAGCCTTCCGACCAGCACCCGCCCTGGTCTCGTGAGTGCTTTTCCGTAAGACACGTGAATAAGTCCTTGGGGGGTAGCTCTCTTTCCCAATATTACTCACAAAGGAATTCAAAAATGTGCCAGTCGGGCAGTAGTAAATTTTACTCCATCCGTGCCCAAAGAAAGCAAGATGCACAATTTCGCCAAGAGACACTTATGTGGACATTATTATGAGCGCCTTTCCCAGACCAGTGGGAAGGTCTTGTATTGTGAGTGTTTAAGAAACCTGGGGAAAAACAGATCAATTTCTGTCCGTCGATCAGAAGTTGACCTAAAGGACAGATTATTTCCAATTAAATTAACAAAGGTAAACCCACAGAAGTGCAGAATGGTGAGAAAAAGCGACTTTATCGAGGATCCTTTCTCCCAGTTGCCTCGGTTTTACTCTTGAAGTGATTTCCCCTCCGCCCTGCAGTGCACTCCAGTAATGAGCCTCACGGCGACGCCAAGGATGTAAATCCACTTGGCAGTGAGGATGAAAGCTTGTTCAGCATCTGCATCTCACCGTATTTTGTGTGTGTGTGTGTTTTAAAGCCCCGGGAAACTATGGAACGGGGGCAAACAGCGCCTCTCCTAGCCATAGTCAGACATTGCTGTTTTATGGCGGAGCGTGTAACTTGCATGATGTTTTTTATTAAAGCCCCTTTAAATGAATAAATTGAACTTGCCATTTAAGGCACACATACACGTTTTTGAGAAAATGTGGAGAGAGTACCCCAGATTTTCCATGTATATAAAAATATAACATTTTATATATATTTATATATATATATACACATACATATACATATATACATATATGGGAGTCAACATATATGGGAGTGTGTGTATACACACACACACACACACACACACAAATATAAACACAATCTGTCTGGGAAGTATCCAGCCATGTAATATGAAAAACAGACATTTATTGAAGAAGATACAAGAAACATTGTACATCAGACAATGACGCCTCAGTCCCCTTCAGTCCCCCAGTCGCCATCAGCTGCTCTGACATATTTTCCTGAATCTCATCAATGGTCTGAAATCTCTTCCCTTTCAAAGGCGATTTTAGTTTTGGGAAAATCCATTAGTCACAGGGTGCCAAATCTGGGCTACAGGGGGTGCTGAGTCACCTGGGTGATTTGATGTTTTGCCAAACACCCCTGCACAACACTTGAGCGGGCACGTTGTCGTGATGAAGCTGCCAGTCACCAGTTGCTCACAGCTACAGCCTTCCGAATCATCTGAATAGTTTCTGCAGAGGAATGTTCAGGCTAAATGCAAAATTTGATGCAGGTTCATTGATCTACCCACTCAGCCATTTTGAATGCGACGGCTACACAGTACACATGCTCACTCAATGGCATCTACCGCCCCTACTGACCAGTACAGTGAAGTCATCACTGTTCACATGTGCGGATTCTCGCCCACTCTCCTTGGCTGCCAGGTTACATCGATGTTGTGCAAACCGTTCTCATTCTATTAACAATGGCTCGACTTTTTCTGGACAGACCTTGGATGTAGATTAAATCCTATTCTATGGCCAAAAATAACTTTGAACACTGAGAACTAATTATAGCTATTGCTCTGCAGTTGTCACTTTCCCCCTCAGTGTCCTCATGCCTAGAGCTCTATAAAATGCGTTCCAGAAAAAGACCAGCCCCGTCAGATTCCTTTGAGAAATGTTTCGTAGGCTGTGTTCTCTTGGAGGTTTACATGCCTAATGTATGTTAAAGGCACTGATAGGTCCTACAGCAATGAAGTCTGCTTAAATGTGTCTAGCCTTACTTTCCCTAAATTTTTTTGACTTGGGAATGCTTTTATATAATTTTTGAGAGTCCACTTTGAGAACATTGCTGCAGGAATCTTTGCTCATAGGAATACCAGCCACGCTTTGCTAAAGAAACCCCAGTGGGGCTTCTGGTCTGCCATTTCTCACAGAAACCTGGGACTGGGTCAAGGAGGCCTTAGTCTCCTTACCTGCAGCCCTTTGGTCTAGCAGTGGCAGGAAGGGAGGCCTGGGGACCTCTGGGCAGGGGGTCTGGGGTTGATTTCATTGTGTAAACAAGTCTAGAATCATATAGGAGCCCTGAGGGAGTGGGGAGGAAAAGGGGCTTGGGACAGTGCTCTTGAGTTCAAGAGCTGGAGCAGAACGGACCCAGGTGTCACATTAAGACTCCGTTTCTCTCCAAAGACATTTTTCATGGACACGCTGGACTTGGGGATCTGGTTCTTCCAGTGGGAAGGCCGAAGCCACGGGCCTGGTCCGCATTGCCCAGGCCTCATCGAAGGCCCTCTGTTAGGAAGATCTGCAGGGAGGCTCCTGTGCTGCCAGTGCCCAGGGTGGGCCCTCTCACCGCCCCTCGGGGTCCCAGAGGGACACACCCTGCCCCCATCTTCTCAGAGGAACCCTGGGGAGGTGGCACATCTCTGTGCAGCAGCTGAGCTCTCTGGGAAGCGAGTGGCTCCCTCTACTGTGGCCGGGAGCCCCTCGCTACCTTGTGTTTTGCAAATGGAATAGAATGAATGTCTCCAGAGACCTCCGCCCTCTGACTCGTCTCTTCATGCCCTACGCCTTCGCCAGAAGGGTCGGAGGGCCTCGCGATACTTCCGAGCTGGGACCTCAGCACGTCGCCGTGCCTGGGTGGCCGTTGACACACGGGGCTGTTTTCACAGTGATGCCCGTGTCTGCGTAGCCACCGCCCACCTCCCAGGCCCCCGGACCACGCTGCCCGCCACGTGGACCGTCATGCACGTGCAGGAGTCCATAGGAGGCCAGAAGTGACTACGGAAAAACAAGAACGTTTACCTGGCACGAGATTTGATCATCACAAGAGCACATTGGAGGCAGACCCCCTGTGTGTGTCATAACTCCCCGGCCAGCGCAGAGGTCACAGTTGGATTTCCGGAGAGCTTATGAGTCCGAAGGAGGCCCCTCTGCTGTTGCCTACGTCAGAGAACGGGAGGTCCCCCCGCAGTGAGCTGACTAGAAGGGACGGGCGAGGACGAGGGCTTCGCTGCAGACCGCGGCCCCAGCGCGGACGGCCGGCTGCTCACAAACTCTGAAACTGGCACGAAGGGGAGCCTGTGATCTCGAATGAATGTGCATGGACTGGGTTCCTTGCTCGGGGGAAAAACCCTCTAGGGACTTCCCTGCCTAGAACACACCCCATTCATTCCTGTAGGGAGGTCCCATCTTTGACAGAAGATTCTGGGAGGTGTAGACTCAGTATCTACACTCCAAACTGGGTTGTTGGCTCCCAGCTGGATTCTTTCCGTTGGGTTCAGGTGGTTCGAAGGTGGGGAAGCCAGGGCTCCTCGAGGTGCTCAGGAGGCTGCAGGGAACCGTCTCTGGGGGGCATCGTCCTAATGAATCCCCCGTGAACCCGATCGCCACTCCGGTTACTTGTTCAATGGGGGGCACGAAGCTTTGTGATCAGAGCCACAGGTAAGGGCTGTGCCGCACAGACCACCCATCATGCCTGTGTCCACATGGCCCTCGCCACCTCCTGGCGACACTGTCAGCTGTCGGAATGTGGAGGTCACCTGTTCCTGTGTGTGTACACGCACGTGCACGCGGCGTGCACACGTGTGAGATGGGGGTCATTATAAATGCCACACGTGTTTATAGAGAGTGATGGGTGCTGAGGCACCGCAGGTGGAGAAGCCACACAGCTCACATCCGCTTTGGTTTCCTCATCGTAGTATCAGGCCCTCTAAAGAAATAAACTAAATTAACAACAACAGCCACCCACAAAATTAATTTTTCAAGAGTAGACCACACATACAATTGATTGGAGATGCTGTGACCTTTTTACTCCCTTAGGGCACCAGCCATCCGTCCAGGTGGGCCTCGCCCCAAACTCCAGCAGCCCCGATGGGTGCAGATCAAGACCTGAGTCTGAGTCTTCGTAGGAGGCTCTTTGTCCCTTTCTGGAGTGGGTCGCTCTGAGCTGTCATATGTTTGCTTGCCTGAGACCCCGGCTGCGTTAAGGTGACCCCCATTCCTTAGGGAGTGTTGCTGGGGGTTTCCTGAGGCCCTGGGCTCTGGCCTGGCCTGCCTGGAGTGGAAGCCGAGGGGCGTCCTGGTGGAGCGCAGTGTCACGGTGATGCCCCTGGCTGTCATGGCCTGACACCTTTCTCAACACTGGGACATCGTCCCTGCCCTTGCAAAGTCCTTCTGATTTCTTTCTCCTCTGTCTTGTTCCTCCTCTGAGGTCAAGTAACGGAGCCATATTTTTTCTTTGCGTTGATGGAACTGGACAGAATCCAAGCTCAGCCGCGGCCGAGTGCACCACGGACATCAGAAGCCGCTTTATGTTTCCCCAGAGGGGAAGACAGTTCTCAGTATGCCCGCCTCTGTCCCACCTTCCTGTATATTCCTGGAAAAGCCTGCAGCTTCTCAATCCCTGGAAGTCTTCTGTGGACCCACTGGAGTGCTCAGAGATGGGACATGCTGGGGAGGGGGACATTCAGAGAAACCCAGCGGGGTCTTCGCTGCCGATCCCAGGGAGCTCGCGTCAGCTCTGACATGAGCAAGGGTGCGGGCTGCCCTGTCTGCTTATGCCGAAGGACAGGGGCGCGCCGGCCGCCCCGCAGGTGTTCCAGAAAGTGAGGCAGTTGCTCCGAGACACCGCGGACAGCCAGCTCTGGGGGCGTTGTTTGCACACCAGACTCTTGGCTAACTGATAGGGCTGAGAGCCACGTGGGAATTCGGAGTTGGTGCAAAAGGGGGTGTGCTATTTTTTAAAAAACACCATTTTAAGTGTGCCACCCATAAATGTCATTGGGATTAGTAATATATACTTATATCAAAAAACAGCCCCGACTCACAGCGGCCTTTTGCCATTGTGCACTGGCTTGCTCAAAGGACACTAGACAGACATTACGATTATGTTGTCCGTTACATGTTCTGACTCGGAAAGGGGCAAACCTTCCATTGGAATGGATGCTGCGCTGGGTGTCCCTCCTGGAGGCTCGAGTTGTAGCAGCAGCTGCTCTGAAAACACCCAGTTGGACACAGCCTTGTCCTCAGCGGCACCAAGGTCAAGTGTGGAGGTGTTTTGTGGGTGGGCTGTCCGCACTCCCGGGCCCTGCACCCAGGGTAGGACGGAGGCACCCTGGCACTGCCCCTGCAAACCACGATTCACCATCTATCTCCAAATGGGGCACAGAAAGGGGGCTCTGTCTAGAAGGTATGCCAGGTGCCAACCTTGTGGCTTGTGCCCCTAGGTCACAGTCGTCAAGTAAGACCAACCTGTCGGTTGTCGATTTCCCTGGTGTGAGTATCTGCTGAGACCGGTAGTTCTTGTGACAGGCAGGGGCTCAGGGAAAAGGTCAGGAACAGAGGATGTGCTAAGTTCACTGACGTGGTTCTCCGGACACTTGTGACGTCCATGCCTTCTGAAGGTAACCCTCTTTCCTTTTTTTCCAGATAACTTGTTCAAGCCCAAAGACAGATGCATTTCGGAGAAGGAGATGCATATGCGGTCGAAAAGGTACCTGGTGACTGTGTGATGGGGAGGGAGCCGGGCGGCTTCATGGGTCCCCGCCCCGTCCAGCAGGGCCAGTTTCTAGGTCCACGTTTAAGGTCTGAGGGCTTCTTGGCCGTGAATTTGAAGAGCTGGCTCACAGAGGTGTGGTTGTCGAATTTTGCCTCTGAACGTTAATGCCGTTCTTGGAAAATCCTTCGGAAAGTGGTGGGTCTTGGATGCCGAGCCGATCCAGTAATTGGTCTCTAAGAGATCTCCAGACTCACACGGGGACGACATTCCCACCATCGCTCGGGGCAGGTGCTGTCTGTCCCCACGCACCTCAGAGGTGATTTTACGAGGAGGGGAGGAGCTGTTTCTTCGAGGGCCTTGACCATGGCAGGCCTGTGGGAAGGGACCCGCACTTGGAGGCTGATGGCGCGTGGGAGCCAGGGAAGCACCGAGGGCCACAAGCCGGCCTTTCAGGCTCCCCTCCTCGGCGGGCTGGGCGGCCCGCTGCCAGCAAACGCGCCCCGTTCTGCTGGGCTGGTTGCTATTCTAGACGCCCACTAATTCTCACCAACCCAGAGCACACAAAGGCTGCCATTCTTTCTAGGACCTGGCCGCCTAATCGACGTGGAATAACTCAGCAATGTTGGCCAAGTTCATGCAAGCGAAATGTCATTAATTCACAATAAAGTATCTAGCAGTGGGAAGAATTATAATAATTCAACCAAACTGAGGGTGCACTTAGAGCCGCCACGGCAAACGGAAGAATGCATTTCCCCCCACTTCAGGCAGAGTCTCCGCTTTTACCACGATGATGTTGTTTCCGTGATAATTAGCCAACTTGGATCACCGGCAGGGAACCTCTTGGTAAATAAAAACGTGAAAGTGAGGAGAAGGGGGACCGCCCCATTAACGACCTGATTCACAGCGTCCTAACTGGGGTTTTAAAGCGCCACCGGGTTTTGCGACTTGCTGTTTCAGAAGTGCGAAGTTATGCATACCTCATGCCAAAAGTATTCCCTTTCAATTTAGTGAAAAAATTCAGCCAAATCCTTGCTTCTCGGTCCCCAAACTCAAGGCCGCTATTCTGGAGCCTTCCAAGTAAAATAATAGATTTCAAAACAGCGTCCGTGGACAGAGCGTGTCACCCCGTCGTTTCACTGATGTGGAGGCCGAGACTTGGACAGGACGAGCAGGCAATGGCCCCCACGTTGGTGTCTCCCCAGCCGGAGGCCAGATCTCCGAGAGAGCCACGACCTGGTTTTCGCTCTGCTTGGTGGGCTGTGCTCTGGGTGGGCTCTGACCCCGGCCCCAAGAGCTCACCCACCCCTGGGAGCCCCTGGCGTTTTCTTTTGTATTCTCGGTTATTAATTATGTTGCTAAATTACCTTTTCACTTAGAAAGTTCAAATAGTAGAGATGCAGCTAAAGTCTCTCATGACCCCATCCCACCCCACCACCCAGCTCTGGCCCATCTCCAGCTCCCCTTCAGACCTTCCCCTGCCTGAAAATAGACTTTTATTTGTACATATACAGTCATCTCACTTTTAACCATATATGGGATCAAACTTTATTTTTCTGAAGCTTGCTTTTTTTTTTTTTTTTTTTTACTTTTTAATGTGTCTGTGAGGTCTTCCTGGGTCAGGAGGTATGGATATAGATGATTTAACTCATGGGTTTTAACTCTCTGCAAAGTGGTCTATTATGTAGAGATACCATAATTTATTTAGGAAGCTCTTCTAAGAAACTACTGCTGGCCCTGACTGGTACGACTCAGTGGGTTGGGTGTCGTCCCATAAACTGAAAGGTCACGGGTTTGATTCCCGGTCGGGGCACATGCCCGGGTTGCGGGTTTGGTCCCTGGTCAGGCATGTGAAAGAGGCAGAAGACTGATGTTTCTCTCACATCGATGTTTCTCTCCCTCCTGCTCTCCCACCCGCTCTCCCCTCCTTTCCCTCTCTCTAAAAGTCAGTAAGTGTGTCCTTGGGTGAGGATTTAAAAAAAGCAAAGAAAAAAAAAACCGCTGCTGCCTCAGTAGCCCCAGGGGTGAGTCGTAGGAATTTTTACCTTAAACTCCCCACGGGGTTCAGACACCCGTATCAGGAAGACGGATCTCTGTGGATCTGAAGGGATGTCCCCTGGGGAGCTTGTCAACGTTCAGCCTCCCTGCAGCTACTTACGGCCCTTCCTGGAAAGCTCCTGGAAGTGGCAGCGTGCGTTCACGTATTTATTCCAACCGTGTCGGTGCCCACGGGGTGTCAGGCACTGTGCAGGCGTCACCCTGCGCCCCATGGTTGGGGGACAGTGCTGCGTAAAGTCGAGCGGACGGATCCCAGCTGAGGGCCTTTCCGCAAGCCTCCTGACCTCGCTGGGCCTGGGACTCTTCCTCCTGTGATGGCAAGGACACTATGTCTCTCCCCGGTGTTGTGAGGATTAAATGAGAAAACTCATGTCAAGTGATTAACCTCGTGCCCAAAAACCAAGACAATGTCAGGTGCTAATTTTGTCAGCATCAGTATTGTTACACTTGGTGATTATTATGTTAACAGTGGAACCCGTTCAATGAAATTTGTCTGGCTTTCAAACATGAGAGAAAACATGAAAAAGAGCTGTTTAGCCAAGTGACATGTGGTAGCAGTGCCAGAGCTCCGGCTACAGTGACCACGCTGGGTCCGTGGATCCTAACAGAATGCGGTTTGGCATCGGCACAGAAACAGTTTTGTTAGGAGCAGGAAAGAAGTGTCCAGAACAGGGGTCCCTTGGGCCTGGCTTGTAACGCAGAAGCTCCTCATGTTACACCAGGACAAGCACATCATCCTTATACCTGGAATGTACTGGAAATAGTTGAAGTAGGAAAGCGGTCGGGCAAGGAGGTGAACCTCACTCACACACATGCACGTACCTTTGTTTGTGTTATTCTAGCGAAAGTCCCGCTACCTCCACTTGTTGGCTGCTCCTTTTCGAGGTCACAGGAAGGCAAACATTGCATGGCATAAAGGGATCTGGGGACAAGTTTGCACTCAGAGAAGCAGAGCCGCTGGCTGGGAATCCCTCGTTTTATAAGGAAGTAGTTAATGACCGTGGAGAATGGAGGGACCAGAAAAGCTACTTCTGAAGGCACAGCGGCCTCTTCGGCGTGGCCCTCCCTGGGACTGTGTGTGTCGGGCTCTTGCTGTCGGGGTAGCTGCGGTCTGGACACGGTCCGGGGAGCCCTGGGTCTCGGCGTCTCAGGTTCTAGAAGGCCTGTGAGCAGCAGAGCCTCCTTTTGAAATGGAGGTGCCTGCTGACAGGTCGAGACTCAGGTCCACGCAGGCATGTGTAGTCTCGCTCCCATTCAAAATGTTTTCTGCATCTGTTTCAGAATCTATAACAACTTGCCGGAAGTCAAAAAGAAGAAAGAAGAGCAAAAGAAAAGGCTGATCTTACAGAGTAACAGACTCCGTGCAGAAGTCTTCAAAAAGGTAACAGCCTGGCCGCCAGCAGGGGTGACGTGTGTGTGGCGTGCAGATGCCGACTCTGAACTTGATGTCTTTGTCTCCTACTTCCCCAGCAATTACTGGACCAGCTCCTTCAAAGGAACGCAGTCTAACCACAGGCCGCCCTGCTGACCCACTACCTGGACCTGGGATGGCTTCAAACGCTGGATAAGCCATTAAACTTAGCATGAGCTACATGACGTCAAACACTTATTTTTACTTTTTGATTTTTTTTTTCATAAAGGAAAACCTAGCTTCCTGAATCGTTGACCTAAACCAAGCAGAAACGGTGACGCTTCCGGAAGCGGGTCAGCAGATGGGCGGGGGATCGAGTCACATAACCCACTAGGTCCCGTCCCTTCTTCTGAGTTTTCCCTTTTGTCTCTGGCCCCCCGTTTCCACCTAGGCAGGAAGGCTTTTCACACCCACGTGGGCTTAGATCCCTGGGGGTTGCTTTTTCTTTTTCATCGAATTTCTGGGACCCCAATTCATCACTTTTACAGCACCAATCCCAACTTCTGCCAGTTCTGCAAATCCAGACTTCAGATCGCCACGCAGTATGTTTAAAATCTCTCTGGACGCGTGCACCACATAGTACTGGGAGCTGACTGTGGAAATAAGTGGGTGCTGTGCCCGAAAGCAGGGGGCAAGCGGCCTGGTTCCTGTGACCCGGGCCGGCCAGGAAGCCCTCCCTGCCCTACCTGGTCCCCCACCTTTCTCTGTTTAGCAAGAGTCTGTTTCCATGCCCGTATCAGGGCAGAATCAGCAGAAAGTAACTGTAGGTGACCTCGGTTCGGTGTGCTGTGCAGCCCCCCGCCCCCCCCCCCGCCCCCAAAGAAGAGCTGCATTGCTGAAAATGGCCTGCTGGCTCCAAGGCCACCTGCCATGTGTTCTGCCAGCATTTACCATGTTTATAAGTATGTCTTTGGGGAGCTAAGAACCTACTAGTTTTTATCAAAAATGTAAATAAATGCAATTATTATAAAACTTCAAGCACTCCTCTGTGATGTGTTTTGTGTTAGGAACTGAGCAGCTCAGTGAGAAACGCCGCTGAGGCCCAGCGGGAGCCTCTGGCCTGTCGCTTGCCACCTCCTGGCTCCCAGCTCAGGAGTCTGTGCCTCCTGGTGCCCCGGCGAGAAGCCTGCCTCCCAGAGAGCTGGCACCAGAGAGGCAGGAGGACTTGTGCCGAGCAAGGCTCAGGATCTGGACCCCAAATCTCACTAGGAGGCTCCCCAGCAAAGAGAAGGAAGCTCGGGGGATTGAGCAGGTGACACCTGTCTCCATCCCTCCACCCAGTGCTGCACACCTGGCCCCGTTCGCTGGGAGCCTCTGATTCTCACCCGACACGTTCCCCTCTCCTGACTGCCCTCAGGGAGGGGCATGTTGGACACGCATGCAAATCTGCGCCATCCATTCACGCGGGACCATCTGACCACGTGATGAGGCGCCAACTCCGGAGTTGCTGCTTGGCTGCGTGGTACCTCGATCTACGCCCCTAGGACCCAATCAGGAGCGAGAAACCACACAGGAAGTTGAACAGGGAAGCTGAATGTGCATAATTATTAACGGAAACGCAGGGTCGGAGTGACGCGGATGGCTGTGAGACGTTAAGAAAATTGGAAAGCGTGCAGGTGAGAACAGACAGGCCAACACTCCCCCTGGACATGGCTCCCTCACCCCTGGGCTGCGGTCTAGATGTCGGGGACAGGTTGTGGCTCAGCAGGTGACAGAGAAGTTTCCGTGGTGCCGTATGGATAGAACTTGCCCGAATCCGCTGTCCGGGACGCCTGAGGCCCTGCTGGGTAGGGGCGGAGGGAGGGCGGGGCTTGGAGATGGGGGTGCTGGGCGTGGCCGGGGCCAGCGAGCACACTGGCTCAGGTCCAGGGCGCCACGCCCCTTGCCTCCTGCCATAGCTCTCAGCTCCGGGTCCCAGCAGAGCCGGGCATCCCAGAGCCGGCAGAGGAAGACCGTTCAGGGCTCCCGGATCCATGTTAGCAGAGCAGGCGAAGCAGGAGACTCTGGAGACGAGAGACGATGAGACCAACAACTGGCGCAGCAGGTTCTGTGAGCTCCCTGCCCCTCCCCGATCTATAAAGCGGAGACGCGTAGGGTACCTCCTCCCTAGGGCTCCTGTGGGCTGGGTGCTTAGAAGAACGCCTGGCCCAAAGCAGGCGCAGCCTGGGTGCTGCCTGTCACACGCCTGCAGACACGGAAGGGGGCGTGTCCTCCGAAACCCCCGCGGTGGGGGGCATGACCCCTCAGCCTGGCACGGAGAAGGGGAGCCAGGGAGACCCCAGAATTCCTGGGTGTTGCAAAAATCAGCAAAAATCAGTCCCAGAAACAGGGTGCTTTGCAAAGAGATTTTATTTCCTCTTAAACTCCTCTTAGAAACAGTTTCAACAGCACGGCTAAGCTTACCCTTCCGGCTAATTCTGGCACCCTTGAGCCTGTTAGACCCCTTCCGGGGTGTTACACTAAACTTTTTACATTTTTTAATAGTTCATTGAAAACATTTTAAATCAAATTGTTATCAGCTCAGGAAATTTTTTTCTTAAAGATCCTGCCATACCTTTCTTGTTGTTGTTGTTTTTCTTGAACGTTTTTCAGAGAGTTTCAAAAGCTTTTCCTAACCAGGAATTGAAAGTCAGGGCCCAGCCACTTCTGGACTATTCTGTGACACTTTCTCAGATTCAGATTTCTGTCAGCTAATGTCTAAATATTTCAGGATGCCCAGCTGGAGCCAACTTGCCTATGAAGGATTTATCTCCTTTGCAAATCTGATTCCAGGTCCTAAAATTTAAAGAAAAAGTAATAGTCAACTTGAAGTTAGATGCCACTGAATAATGAATAATGTTTCTCTCTCCCTCTCTTTTTATTTTTTTTGCTTTAAAAAAATGCCACCCATCCTCCCACCTCCCCTTCCGTTTGGCAACCGTCAGCTTGTTCTCTGTATCTATAAATCTGTTTCTGTTTTATTTATTTGTTTTGTTCTTTAGATTTCACATATAAGTGAGATCATATATTTTTCTTCCTCTGTCTGACTTATTTCACTTAGCATAATGCCCTCTCAGTTCATTCACGTTGTTGAAAATGGCAAGATTTTATTTCCTTTTTTATAGCTGAATAATATTCCATTGTGTGTCTCTGTGTGTGTGTGTGTCATCTATTTTATCCACTTGTCTATTGATGGGCACTTGGAGCTGCTTCTGTGTCTTGACTCTTGTAAATAACACTGCAATGAACATAGATAGGGGTGCTTACATCTTTTTGAATTAGTGTTTTTATTTTCTTCAGATAAATACCCAGAAGTGGAATTGCTGGGTCATATGGTACTTCTCTTTTTAATATTTTGAGGAATCTTTGTCATTTTCATAGTGGCTGCACCAAGTTACAATCCCACAATCACCACACAAGAATTCCCTTCTCTCCCCAGCCTTGTCAACACCTGTGATTTGTTGCTTCCTTGATGAAGGTCTGAAGAATGTATTTCTGAGGACAGTTATTAACTAAGGGGACTGAGGTGGGCGGGAGCATGTGATAACTGTGTGAGCTGCTTTTTCTCTGAACAGCCAGCTCAGGACAGGGCTGCAAATGAAAATTTTGGTTTCTGCTAACCTGATACTTTTCCCTATTGCTGTTGTAGCTTTTTCCTTTTTTTATTGCTGATGAGTGAATTTTCTATATCCATCATTTTTTTCTGTTATAGTAGAGTCATAACAGAAATCTAATAATGTTATAATAAATATGGAAGTAAAGACTGGAACCATAATCACCGCCCCTATATCTCTCTCAGGAACCAGTCGCCCATTTGCTGAATCCTCTTATTAAAATCAGACTCCAGAGCGAACTTCAGAATTTTGAAATTCTAAGTGAAATTTACCGTGGTAACTTCAATGACCAAATTCTGTCCTGCAGCTGGTGTCTTCACACCTGGGTGTGTTTGGGGTCTGGCGTGGAGCCACCCCTCCCTGATACAGCACGTAGCAGGAGGCCACGGTTTGTCGCTGGTATTTGGGGACTCGGACCAGGTGGTGTCGGGAATAATTTGAAATGGACGGGCAGTAACGGCACTGGGCTGTCTTACTGCGGTCTGCATGACCTCATGTCCAGAAACCCTATTTTGGTCACTCGTCCTCCCTGCCAGCTGGTAATGGAATAATGGAAAAGCAATTGCCTGGGTCTCTTCGCCAGCGCCAATTGCCAGCCACACTTCCTGGAAGCTGTGCGCGCCCCGAGTGAGTCAGCAAATGCTTGCTCAGACGGAGCGAAGCTCTTTGAAAGAACTATTTGTGAGACAACCAATGGCTGAAGAGCGGTTGAAAACCTTATTCCTCAAGAAGTTCTCCCATTTCAACACATGCTGGTGTCAGAGTGGCAGGCCGTGGACCGGTCTCCGACTGGGTCAGATGACCAACAGTCTGAGAATGAGGTGGGCCAGATGCAGAATGACAAGGGGAAGTGCGTGACGTGGCCACCCAACAGGGTGGGGGCGGGGGTGCTCCGCGACAGAAAAATGATTTGCGGTGCGTTTGTGTGAGTGTGGTGGCATGTTGAAAGCAGAGGAACCGCTCTGTGGAGTGACTCAAACAGGTCTATCAGCAGATGGTGGTCCGCTGCAGAGTTCCCTGGATTTGTCCTTCCATCAATACTTGGTAATTACCCACGAATGGCGAGCTAAATAGAAACCTCTTGGAATTGGCTGTCACTGAGCCGAGCCAGCCCGCCCGAGGATGAAACGCTTAGGGAAGCCGGCCAGCCTTCCCTGTCTGTCCCAGGCTGACAGACCGTCAGGAGATTCCCTGGGGGTCCCCCCTCTTCCTGCTCACAGTCGGGCTGCTGGGCTGGGAGTGGTGGGCCCTTCACGCAAATGTTTTCTGCACATGGAACGGAGCAGCGACGTTGGCAAGCCTCCCTAGCGTGGAGGGTTTCTCAGTTCCTGCCGGCTGCCTCAGCTCTGATCCCCAGACCCCGGGAGACTGTCTGAGGCAGTTGTCTGGGGTGTGTGGAGGGGGGAGGCTTGGAAATCCTTCCATTTTTTTCTTGCTGCTCGGAGCAGGTTTTGACACCCACGTTCCGGATGCCACTGTTACCTGCCAGGTGGCAGCGGGAAATGGAAATGTGACTTCAGGCCTGGGCCCTTGTCTCAGATCTTAGCGCATCAGAAACTCGGAGGGGGTGGGGGAGAGGGAGGGGAGACTTTTCATGCCTCTGAGGTCTTCAAAAGTGCGGGGCGATTCTTATCTAAGTTGCAAAGGGAAGAGGAAGAGTTTATGCTCTGCATTGCAGCTGAGGAAAAATTAGGAATTTAAATTGTCTTTATGAAACTGCCAGCAAGAGTGAAAGGCGTAGGAAAGTGTCCCGTTGATGACGGTCCGAGTGTTCTTCCCTCCCTCAAGCCTCTGTACTTTGCCGACATGCCCAAGGTGGGGCAGAGCTGTCTCTGAGGTCAGGGAAAGGACATCATCACACCTGCCACCCATGTTCACTGCCCGCGACACGTGAGGGCCTTTCGTCAAAGCCCTGGAGGCTGCCGGCTCACCTGCCCACTGATGTCAGTGAGAGGGAAACGATAAATCTCTTTACTGCTGCTGATTTCTACAGAAACGAACCCGCACTGCGTGTTACCTCCTCTGGGCGTCCTCGTGCCGGAGGTCGTTTCACGGGGAGCGAAGGAATTAGCGGTGGCGGGCCACGTCACGGTTACGTGTGGCCAAATATGTATTTAACATTAAAGGCGTGCGCACACAGAATGTTTGTGTTTGTTTTTGTTTAAAAGGATACCTGAAGGCTGGATGGGCTGGATTTAATTAAATATGCTGACATAATTACAAGCACAATTCCAAGTCCTGCTCTCTCAGCTGGAACGTTGGCTGAATCAGAAGGACACAGTGATTCAGGATCTTCTTCCGGGTTTTTGGCAGCCCGTGACATTTCATTAGCAAGGCTACGCCTGCACCTCTCCAAGGGGTAACATATTTTTGCATGGATGAAAGTGGGGTGTGTGGACCACAGTACTTCTAGATGGTGAAATTGATTCTGATCCGTGAGATGTGTTTTTGTTGAAGTTTTGTTTCCTAATGGGACGTTTCCACCCTAACTCTCAATTAGCGGTCAAGCCAGAGCCCCGCCCCCC
>PVJD01016276.1:0-21647 GCA_004026545.1 Mormoops blainvillei | reverse complement strand
GTGGCACTGGCTGGGCACCTTGTTTGTCTTCATCGGGACCCTAATGTACACAGAGGTGTGGAACCACCTAGGGGCCACAAAGAGCCAGCCTCAGAAGGAAGACAAGAAGAAGTGAGGGCCGCCTGGGAGACCCGAGTGGCCGGGAGCCAGGGTCTGGCTGCCATTTCTCGCGTGTTCATGCGGAACGAGCCTGCAGCACCGAACCAATCACATACCAGAGAATCCTCAGAAGGCGGGGACGTCTCGGATTTCACACGGCTTCACAGACCAACGTGGGTGGGCTGTGGACCGACACCTCGCAACCCTGAATTAGAAAAGTTACCTACTGTTGAACAGCCCGTTTGTTATTTGTTGTTACCGAAATGTTCGGTACTGTGCTTGTTTATTGAATTGAGCCTCAGAGCTACTAGTTTTATATACCCGGTCTTGGACAAAGTTAGCCCTTTTGTTGTGGTTCTTATGATTGTCTGCCATAAGTCATTACCGTCCTGTGTCCTCGTCCTTTCGTTCTGACACCTTTCCACACCTCCGCAGCGCTTTTCAGTCAGATGCTCCTGACATCATCATCAGGACAACCGAGTGACCAAGAGAATGGAGACACTGGTGACACTAGGGCTGGACTTTCTCTAGTGTGTTGGGAAAGTGGTGGTTGTCCCTGTGAGCCGAGCCCTGGGGACAATGGAGCAGGACTGGGGGGAACCGTTCCCCACATTCTATTTTGTTTTCTATGCAAAGTAGCACGCTTCTACATCCGTGGCTTTCTGTGCTTAGAACAAACCCGCAGTAGATCTGTGGCACAGTGTTAAAAAGAAAAAGTTGTATATAAATTGGAAAAGAGAGACTTTTTATTCCCTCTTCTACATGAAGCCCATGAGCCTAGAACTGAGATGGTAACAGCAGGGTGGCCCAGGAGGTGCCAACCCCAGCTGTCACCCAGGGAGCTGGGCCTCCCCACGCAGGCCTCGCAGGGCTCCATGCGAGTGGGCGGGTTAAGCCTGTCAGAGGCTCCTTAACCAAGAAGGTGTCACTCTGCCTGACAGTTCTGACAGTTGTAAGCAGGCCAAAGAGTAAACCAAAATACGGTTGTTGGTGTTTAAATCAGGTCAAATCACAACTAAAATGGAAAGATTTCTCTTTTTTAATGTTCTTGTTGGGCATTTGTGAGGGAGGGGGCTGTGTTTTACTGCCTGTAGAAAGGGCACCCTCCCTTTACTAACCTCGGTTTCCTCCCCTGGCCCCATCCGGAGCTGGAGGAGCAGTGCCGGCGGGCGTGGTGTGTGCCGGTGGCCGTGTGCCCTCGTGTACTTTGTGATCGTTTGGGAGAGAAGACCGTGAAAGGCGGGCTCCTTTCATTCCCTCTCCCTCCACTAAGCCCTGGACTGTAACTGACCTCACACAAGTACATGCTCTTCTGCGGCAGTTAAACTCGCCCCTCTCTCTTTGCCCACAAAGGCCTTCTGTTTTTTTCCTGGGAGCAGACTGTGTTCTTAAATTGGGAGCTGGCTCCATGGGTGCCCTGGGTCCCCACGGTGTGGCATGTCATTTCCACTGCCTGAGTTTGGGCGGGTCCATGATGGCAGCAGGAGAGGATGCGGAGCTTGCACCCTCCCCTGAACACACCTAATGCACATTTCCGTTTCAAGGGTTGTCCCTGAGAGACGATTAAGGGACACCTGAAGGGGAGGCCACGTGGAGAAGGTCGGGGACCTACAGGAACTCTCCAGAGCCTGACGGAACCCGCCAGGGGCAGAGGAGCTGGTGAGCACCATGGTTTGCCTCCCCCTTACACTCGGACGGCATTGGCGAGAGCTCTGCCCACGTGTCTGCCAGTCTGCAAGGCCGCAGTAGTGCACCCCGGGGCACCCCTCCTGGAACTGGCTCCAGCAGAAAGGGGGTGCCATAGCCAGCCTGCACAGCCCTACCACTGCCACCGCCAACCTGGATTAGAGCCACGGGCCCAACACGCCGAGGCTTAGCTAACTGCTGCGCACCTGGGCTGCCCCACCCAGAATGATTTCAGGGACACAGCGGGGCATCGCTATGCTCCTGCCCAGGGGTGGTCCAGCTCAGACCCCCACAGCAGTCAAAGGAACAGAATATGCCTTGTGAGTGCACAAAGGGCCCCCCCCCCCCCAAAGTAAGAGGGAGCCAGCAGTGCTGCAGCGTGCACTCGTGGGGCTGTGTAGACTGGCAGCTGTCTGGACAACAGAGCTGTATGCGTTCACACATAGAGGGAGGCGCCTGCCGGGGCCAGAGGGAGCTGATAGCAGTCAATCAAAATGGCGGGGTAAGCCACGCACAGCAGGAAGCCCTGCCTGGAGTAAGGGAACCAGCACAGTTCTGCACTGTCATGGTCAGGCATCCCCAGACCAGCTCCAGCAGCAGTCAGAACAATAGGGTGTGCCTCCTCCAGGCGCCGGGCAGACCTGCCTGGAGCAAGTGTGGAACCGCAGGGCTCTACAGTGCGCACACAGTGCTACGCCCCCCCTGCCCTGCCCCCAGCCAGGTCTGGCTGTGCACAGCCAGAACCAACAGGGAACTGCCACATGCACGTCATGCGGCCCCCTTGGCACTACAGATGCGCACCCCAGCTCCAGTCCGCCTGCCAACACTACTTCGTCTACACGGACACCCCTTTACACGAGACCAGTTTTTCAAGACTGGGAGAGAGTATTTCATCTAACTCAGGAACAAGAGAAAACCCCAAAGACTAATGAAATTGAGAAAAATAATTTACCTGATAAAAGAATTCAAGGAAACTGTCATAAGGATGCTCCATAAACCGGAAAGTTGGATAAAGGAACTCAGAACTTTAAAAAAAAGTTAGAAAATATAAAAACCAAGCAGAGATGAAGAACACAACAAATGAAAAACACACTAGAATTTACATCAGATTGGTTGATGCAGGACAGTGGACCAGTGACCTGGAAGAATACTGGAAGTCACCCAGTCACAACAGCAAAAAGAAAAGAATTTAAGAAAATGAAGACAATATGAGGCCCTGTGGGACAACATCAAGAACACTAACACTCACAGGGGTCCCAGGAGAAGAGAGAAAGGGGCAGGAAATACATATTTGAGGAAATAATGGTGGAAAACGTTTCTAATCTAGGGAAGGAAAAATATCTAGGTCCAGGAAGCACGCGGAGTTCCAAACAAGATGAACCCAAAGAGGCTCACACCAAGACAGACTGTAATTAAATGGACAAGTTAAAGATAAAAACAACCTTGAAAGAAGCAAAGGGGGAAGAATGAATTGCATGCAAAGGAAACCCCAAAAGGCTATGAGCTGGTTTCTCAGCAGCAACATTACAAAGCCAGAAGGGGGTGGCAGGAAATACTTAGAGTGCTGACAGAAAGGAACCTACAACCTAGTGTACCTGGCAAGGTTATCACAGTTGAAGGAGAATTTCCCAGATAAGCAAAAACTAAAAAAGTTCATCACTATTAAAAAGGCTTTATAAGAAATGTTAAATAGTCTACTTTATGTAGAAAAGGCCACGCCAAAAATAAGAAAATACAGAGGAAAAAAATCACAGATAAAGGCAAATACGGAATTAACACTGAATCTGCCACTCAGGAATCTAATATGAAGATTAAAAGCAAACACGAAAATATAGCTATAATAATCAGGAGCTACACAAAATAAAGATACATGTCATAAGAAAGGGGTTGAAATTTAGTGCTTTTACAATGTGTTTGAATTTAAATGCCTATCAGCTTAAAATAGACTGTGATAGATACAGTTGGAGGTATGTGTATATCATATCCATATATATTATATATATGAACCTCATGGTAACCACAAACAATAAAAAAATTCACAAAATACACAAAGAGAAAAGAACCCCAACAAAACACAAAAGGGCACCAGCAAACCAAAAGGAAAGAGATCAAGAGGAGAACAAAAACCACCAAAAAAAAAAATGGCACTAAGTACATATCCATCAATAATTACTTTAAATGTAAATGGACTAAGTTCTCCAATCAAAAGACCTAGGGTGGCAGGATGGATTAAAAATAAAAACACGACCCATCTGCATGCTGCCTACAAGGACTCACTTTAGATTGAAAGACACACGGAAAGTGAAGGGATGTGAAGACCTTCCTACAAATAGAGATGAAGAGGAAGCTGGGGTAGCAATACTCACATCAGACCAAACAGGCTTTGAAACAAAGACCATAAAAAGAGACAAAGAAGGACCTTGCATAATGATAAAGGGGTCAAGTCAAGAAGAGTATGCACCCAACATGGGAGCACCCAAGTCTACAAAATAAATATTAATGGACATAAAGACAAATTAATAGTAATACCATGATATAAATTGTTGGGGACTTTAATACCCCACTTCACTCAATGGATAGATCAGATAGAAAATTAGTAAGAAAATAACCGCTTCAAAATAGAGACAGACTCACAGCAGGCTCACAGCTCGGGGGTGGCGTTCGGGGGCAGAAGGGTTGAGCAAAAGGGAAAAAGGACTCAGACATGAGCAGCAGTGCGGTGACTGCAGGGAAGGGGGCATATAAGGGAGGTAAATGGTAATGGGAAAAGTATAATAAAAAATAAAATTTTAAAAATGGGGGAAAATAATGGCCTTAAATACCACATTAGAACAGATGGATTTAATAGACGTTTTTAGGATAGACCATATGTTAGGCCACAAACAAGCCTCAATAAATTAACAAAGATTCAAGAATTTTATCAAGTGTATTTTCTGACCACAATGGCATGAAACTAGAAACCAACTACAGGAAGAAAACTGGAAAAAACACAACATGGAGATTAAACAATTTGCTGCTGAACAAGCAATGAATCAAAGAGGAAATCAGAAACTACTTTGAGGCAAATGAAAATGAAAACTTTTCAAAACTTATGGGGTGAAACAAAAGCAATTATAAGAGGAAAGTTAATAGATATGCAGACTGACCTCAAGAAGTAAGAAGTGTCAAATACAATCTAACTTCACACCTAAAGGAACTAGAAAAGGAACAATCAAACCCCGAAGTAAGTAGAGGAGGGAGGGAAATAAGAAAGGTCAGTGGAAATAAACAGACTTAAATATTAAAAAGTCTGTATTAAAAACATTACAGACTTAAAAAACTATTGAAACGTTCAATGAAATTAAGAGCTGGTTCTTTAAAAGGGTAAATAAAACTGACAAACCCCTAACAAGACTCCAAGAAAAATAAAGAGAGCCCAAGTAAATAAAATCAGAAATGACATGGGAGAGATTACAACTAACACCACAGAGTACTACAAAACTAACACCATTAACGAGTACTACAAAAGCAGCCCTCGGTGTGGGCAGGACGGGGCTGGAGTTGGGGCTCGTCCCCGCGGCTGCCCAGGAGTGTCAGAGGTTGAGAGTGTGCCCTGTGCATGGGACTCAGTATCGTTTGGTTCATAAGGATCTGTGGCTGGATTTGGGCATTTTTTGTTAACTAGTAGATCCTATGATGTTGGGGTTGGAGGATTTATGTGGCTGACTTTAGGATGCTGGTCCCATTGTAGCTATAATTTTGCAAAGCTAAGAACCCAGGAAAGAATTGGAAGAGAAGGAAATAAGAATAAGATTTTCTGTGAAAGCACCCACCTTGATCCTGAAAGAAAACAGGCCAATCACATCAGCAGCAATTGAGCAGAGACTCAAGCACAGAAACCCAAATACAGCTCACTGAGGTCAGTGTGAACGAAGCTGAGATCAACACTGTAAAACATCCTATGTGCCGTAAGAAGGCTCTCAATCAGGTGAATTAAGTATGTGTAAGTCGTGGTCTTTTTTAATATTTGTATGAATATTTATGAGCTTCTGGCTCTGTATCTACTGCTAGTGTAGCATGTAGTTGACTCATCATACTTAAACAAACAAAAAAAGAATACTACAAATAATATGTCAGCAAATTAGACAATCCAGAAGAAACGGATACATTTCTAGAAACATACAACCTGCCAAGACTAGACCAGGAAGACACGAAATCTGAACAGACCTGTTAGTAATGAGGGGAGCGGTAATCCAAAAACTCCGAATAAACAAAAGCCCAGAACCAGATGGTTTCACAGATGAATTCTACCAAACCTTTAAAGGATTCATGTCTTTCTCAAACTATTCCCAAAATATTGAAGAGGAGGGAAGGTTCCCACACATTCTTTGAGGCCAGCATTACCCAGATATCGAAACCAGACAAAAACCCTAATGAACGTGGGAAAACTATCAGCAAAATGCTAGCAAACCAAAACCAACAACACATCAAAAGGCTTGTACATCATGATCAAGTGGGTTTTATACCAGAGATGCAAGGGTGGTCCAACATTAGCAAAACAATGTGATTCATCACATCAACAAAAGCAAGGATAGAAATCATATGATCATCTTAATAGATACAGGAAAAGCATGTGACAAAATTCAACATTGGCTTATGATAAAAATTTTCAACCATGTGGGTACAGAAGGAACTTACCACAACATCGTAAGGGCCATGTATGACAAGCACACAGCTAACATCATACTCGATGGTGAAAAGCTGAAAGTTTTTCCTCGACTATCAGGAAGAAGAAAAAGATGCCCATTCTTACCACTATTATTCGATATAATATTCAATAGGAGGGGATGCAGTGGCATGATGGATTGTTTTCACTGTTCATGCAACCATTGCTAGAATTTTTGTAAGGGGGCTTTAAACGTTTGGTTATACAGAATACCAACAGCCTGACAGTGAAACATATTGAACAAGTTAGAATAACAGTAAAACAAATTTCAACCTGGATTTCAAAATAGGTCCAAGCCCAGCTGGGAGTCAGCTGAAAATATCAGGAAATTTAAATCCTAACCAGCCAGTGGTGCTTGAGGCAAAACTGGAATTGCCCCTTAACAGCGTTTGCAAGTTTGGTTGTTTCTAATTCTACCTGGGAAGAGTTATTTCTCCAGGTACGGTTGGGGGGATTGGCTATGGCGCCAACTTCTCCCTGGTGGCAAGCTAATAATGAGGCAGCCCTGTCGTTAGGGACTACTCAAGCTAGAGAGTCTAAAGACGTTCGCTGAGCTTGACTGGCTCTAGTGGCTGAGCGGGCTGTTTTGTTAATGGTTCTGGTTAGATTTCTCATCATTATGTCTAACTAAGCCGTGCCAACTCCAGCTAGTGTTGGAATTTAAAAGGTACCATTTACATGCAAGTAACAGAATTATACTCAGATTTCCATGCAATTAGCTGTCTGTGAAATTCGTAATGGTTAATAGGACACAATCTTAATGAACGTAGTACTAATGTGTAGCAAATTACACCAATTAAGCAAGAAGCTCAAATTTATAAGGGTAAAGACTAAATAGCCCAACGTTTCCAACCATACATCTCAGGGTTATCGCCCAAATGTAACCGCTCTCGGGGAGAGATTTAAATACCCCTCTCCTTCCAATACATCGTATGTCCAGAGATGGAAAGGGAATACCTCGGTTTCGTCACCATTTTTTTTTCCCCTCAATCCCATGAATCTGATATAATGTTGTTATAGTGCTTAAGCTAAGGTAGGCGCTCTAAAGGATCTAACGAATTGAGTTATTTTCTAGGTTCCAGAATATTGCTGGTATTAAACAATAAACCTGTCTTCCAGGAAGCCATGTCTCTGGTTCAGACATTTCCTGGATCAGTGATTGAGGAGTTAAGACTGGCTGCCAATGAAGACTGTTCCCAAACTGTCAGGTAACAGTTTGATCTTTTCTATCAAAAATTCCCCCAAAAGAACTACTACAACTGATAAATTCTGTGAAGTAGCAGGATATAAAAGAAATATCCAGAAATCAGCTGCATTTATATACACCAATAATCACCTATCAGAAAGGGAAACCAAGAAAACAATCCTATTTATACTTGCATTGAAAAATAAATAAAATACCTGGAAATAAATTTAACCAAGGATGTAAAAGACTTGCACTCTGAAAATTATAAGACACTGAAGAAAGAAACTGAAGATACAAATAAGTAGAAGCATATATATGGTGTTCAAGGATAGGAAGAATTAATATCATTAAAATGTCCATACTACCCAAAGCAATCTAGATTCAATGCAGTTCCTATCAACATAGCAGACTTGTTGTCTATTTCACAGGACTAGAATAAATATTCCAAAAATTTATATGGAACCACAAAAGACCCAGAATAGCCACAGCATCTTGAGAAAGAAGAACAAAGTTGGAGGAATCATGCTACCTGATATCAAACTGTACTATAAGGCCATAGTACTCAAAACAGCATGGTACTGTAATAAAAACACACATAGATCAATGGAACTGAATAGAGAGCCCAGAAATAAATGAGCACCTTTATGATCAATTAATATTTGACAAAGGAGGCAAGACCAATCAATGGGCAAAGATAATCTCATCAATGAATGGTGTTGGGAAAATTGGACAGGAAAAATGAAATTTCTTAGCAAACGGGACCACGTCTCACTCCTTTCCTGTGTCCTCGATAGCACCGATTAAAGTGCTGTGAGCATAAGCACCAGTGGGTGGGTGATATATGGAAAAGGGTTTTCCTTCTACCTCAAAGAAAACACCAATCCATCTCATGGTATTTTTTAACTTCAATGATACAATTAATGCAATCATTAACTTTTAAAAAATTATGTTAAATGTTATCCATACTAATAGATATTTAGACTTATTCTGACATCACTTAAAATGCATTTCAATGCCTGGCTGGGTGGTTCAGTTGGTTGGAGGGTCTTCCCATACATCAAATGGTTGTGGATTCAATTCCCCATCAGGGCACATACCTGGGCTGTAGGTTCGATTTCCATCTGGGGCACATACAGGAGGCGGCGGATTGATGTTTCCCTCTCACTCAATGTTTCTCTGTCTCTCAAAATCAATAAACACATCCTTGGGTGAGGATTAAATATATATATAATGCATTTCAAAACACTGCTATGAGGTGGAAAGAACTAACAAAGGGACCTTCAAAATACTGAACTCTGTTCTAAATATAATCAGTCTAAAGAGTGAAATAAGAAAATTAACAGCTTTAAGCTGGCAGACTGACTACAGTAAAGATACAAATCTTAATGGAAATTTTCATATTCGAAATTCCCTCTTTTCACTTTAAGATACTAGAAAAAGAACAACACGGTCTAAGACTATGTGACAGTTTCTCTTAGCCATCAATTTTTTCCTTACCGTGTTTATCTAAATCACCTCAGTTGAGATGCAAGTCCTTTCCACTTAAAAAACTGATCAATATCAATATCAGGGTTAAAAACTCTTCTAGCAAAATAATAGGAGTGACTCACATTTAAAATGACATAACTTTCCACGGTCGGTGGCTCAGTCGGTTGGAATGCTGTCCAGCACACCAAAAAGTTACGGGTTCAATCCCACGTCGGGGCACATCTAGGTTATGGGGTGGATCGCTGGTCAGGGTGCGTGCAGGAGGCAACCGACTGCCGTTTCTCTCTCACATCAATGTCTCTCTCCCTCCAAAATCAATGAACATATAACCTTGGGTGAGGATTGGAAAAAGTGATGTATTTTTCCTAAACTATTAGCACTTCATTTTACTGGGATATGCCAATTTGACTTCACTGACTGATCAGAGACAAAGTCCAAAACAGCTCCTTGTACAAAGGAAATGTACGAGGCTACATTTTTCCCCTAGTAACGAATTACTTCCGCATTGGGTGGCGTGTGAAATGACTGGAATGTCAGCTGCGATGGCAGAGAGGCAAAGTGTGCGGAACGTGCTGTTTTCTGCCGCGGTGGCTTTAGAGAGGGGGTTTTATAAAATCAATAGTAAAGTCAGGGACAGTCAAGAAATTACAACGAGAATGAACTGCGGGGCCGCCTGTTTTACCAAAGGTAGAGGCAGGCACCAGATGACAGATCCAGCATTCCAACGGGCTCCCTGCAGAGGCTAAGGTTTGAGAGTTAAGGTTTGCACCATTCTTCTGTACTAAGGTTTCCCGCATACAAAGGTTAAAAAAGAAAAATTAGCCAATTCTGTATAGCCAAGGGTTAATGATATGGAATAACTAGACCACACCACCTAAAACACAGGGAAAGTGACCAGCTTGTCACAGAAATTAAGGTCACTAATGCACCCAGGGATGTAATCATTATGGTGATAATGAAATAAGCACAGGGATTTTGCATAGCGGGATTTAACTTTACCAGCCTGGTCCTGGGTCTTGGGAAAGGCTGTCCACCATTTGTCCGAGCGGCTGTCTGCTCCGAATAACTTCGATCTGAGGTCCCCTGGAGGCTGGAGTGTTCAGTTGGGTGAACGAGGTGGAAGTGGGGAGCCTTTTTAAATGAGAAAGATGAATTCCTGAGGAGATACCTTTTAACTTCTAGCGCAGGGGATGGGTTAGCGATACCTGGTGTGGTCCTTTCAGGCGGGACGGGAGAGCGAACCTATGGAGCTACCTCCTGCTGATGGACCACATCCCCAGGTTACAGGCCAAGATGTCTGTTGTCTTCATCTCCTGGGAGTGTGCTGCGAAAAGATTCCTCCACGAGCTTTGGATTAATGTCAAGAGCTTCTACAAGTCCTTTGCAATAATAAGCCGGAAGGTCTCCTTAAGGCAGGTTCACGCATTCCCTGATCTAGCCTCATAGGCCTTGTGAAAATGATTTTAGGAGGGGACAATTGATGTTTACCAAAAGGAAGAGATCCTAAGCAATACCAAGCTGAGGGCTTTAGGCCAAGACAGATGAAAAGACTCAGCGAGTTTCACCAATTGAATTTTGACCGCCTCGTATGTTTGTTCTACCAACCAGAAGACCGGAGATGAGGAGCACGATGGGGCTGCCGTAATACTGGCCAAAGTGTGCACACCTGGTGGCGAATGTGTCTTGTAAAGTGGGTCTCCTGATTGCTGCGCAGCTCGGTGGTGATTTTCCAAGCAGGAAAACAATCCTCTCTTGAAGTATTTTAGTAACTGTTGCAGCTTGATGCGGGAATGCTTTCACCTGAAGAGAATGCCTGTAAATCGTCACTGGTACATTTTTATCATGGAGAAGGCAGGCAACGGGATTAAAACCCACTCTCCAAACTTCAGAATTTTAGCATATCAAATAGGCTGGGTTAGCTTCATTTCTCCCTTTTATACAGAGAGATTTCCTTATTTCAGTTATCCATTTAATCATCTGTTTAAAGACTGCGCAAGCGATTATAGGAAGTTAAATCATTAGTAGCAAAATTTAGCTCTTTCAATATTAAGATTTGGTTTACCCAAGCAAAGACCTGATGACACAGAGCACAGGAAATAAACTTATCAAATACAAAATCCTCACTTTCCTTTTATAATTTACCAAGACTATCCCATTAGTATAGGCAATCTTGTCCTTCTTCACAAATTCCAAGTCACTATGGAGGTACTTTTGAAATCAAAATTCACTTAAATAAACCTGTTTTAGTCCTAGTCAACCTGACCATACATATGATTTCTTCAAGATTCCTTTTCCATAAATCTTCAACTTCCATAAATCTTTCAGCTTGTGTTCTTTTTCCTTTCTTACTCTAGAACAAAATTTTACTCCAGGACAAAATTGCTTTTTTTCCTTCAGCAAATGCGTTTGCATTCCACACACCTTCTCTCACCAAGCACACATCTCTCTCTTCTCACGCACAATCTTTTTCCAGGCGCCGTAACACCCTAATCAGGCTTTGTGACGTTGTTGGGTCATAATAGCAGACTTTAAGGTTTTGAGTAATCAAAGATTTTTGGAAACTGTGTGCCAAAAATTCATCTGAAGACTTTTATCCCACTTATTGCATTGGTTAAGAATTAACTTTAGATTACTTCCTGAAGGTTTCACGAGACCTCAAAGGCTTAGCCACTATCGCTAAAGACATGCCTGTTTTAATTAAACCAGCAACCTTAAGCTACACTTTATTTACTAAAGACTGACCCTAGGTCTTAAGCATTTGAAAAGTGACTGGGCCCTGGCCGATAAAAGGTCGTGGGTTTGATTCCCGGTCTAGGCACATGTCTGGATTGTGACTTTGGTCCTGGTTGGACACATACAGGAGGCAACTGATCGATGTTTCTCACATTGATGTCTCCGCCCGCCCCTAAAATCTATCAGTGTATCCTTGGTGAGGATTAAAAAAGAAAAGAAAAGTGATTGGGTTAGTGTCTGTTATTTCTCTGATTCATATCAAGTGCTCATTTGTTTTAAGCCAATTGAATAGTTTCCTTTACAACCCAATTCCGAGATCAGAGTCCAGTGTTGACAATACCATCCAGCCGTAGAAATATACCGTATCTCCAACATCCACACAGAAACAGAAACACATAGAAAAACACAGAGATCTCATAGCTTTCATTCTAAAAATGCACTAATAACACAGTTTGTGTTATCTTAGAGCTCTCAAATTACCAGTTAAAGACAGCTTCCCAGTGTCTGGGGGAGGTATGGTATTTCTGTTGCTCTCTTTTTGTCCAGAGGTCTCCTCAGTTAAGGGGTCTGTGGGCTGCGCTTTTGTACATGCCATCAGCCCATGTCCCCGTTGCTGACACCAGGAGGCGGTTGCCTAGCAGGAGAATTTTTGAGCAAGAGTTACCCCTTGTATCCCTGTCTTATGGAAGTGTCCCCTTGAAGTGGCTGGAGGATTCCCTCCCCTGGTGCCAGATACAAATTATGTGGAGGGGCCCTCTCAGTCCAAACGTATGGACGGAGGCCACAACTGGATGAGGGTCCCCTACCTAAACGGAATAAAGCCTCCAAGATACCAACCAAAAGGGCAGGAAATTGTGGGTCTGAGAGGACTTCCCAGAGAACTAGCACCGCTGGAAAAACAACTGGGCTCGAGGGGCTGGTGCCCACAGCGATGCATCAGTTTCAGGAAGACATCGGGAGGGGGCTGGACGGTCACTTCAGGGCTCACAGCTGACGTTTGCTGCCACCAATGAATGAAACTGATGTCAACTTTTATGGCAAGGGCAAATAAACCACCTTGTAGAGAGGGTCAGGCTTATACCTGCCTGGAGGAGAATTGTCTATTAAATGCCTCTCCTCCTTCTCTGTCATTTGGTGCCCCAGAGATCAAGGATACAGTTTGTTTGCAAAAGTGATTGGTGTTGAAGATGTCCAGCTCTTTACCCTTAGATCAAAGATCGAATAGATGATGCCACCCAGAAAGTGCCGTGTGTGTGTGTAGCTATGTGCCCAGTTAACTGCTTGACCAGGGTCACAGATAAGGCAACAAGAGAATATGGTGGGTATTCGAAGTATACTCATTTGATGTCTACCTGTCCTTTACCACAATTCTATAGTCACATTATAAATGCTACCTTTTCCACTTTTATTAGTAATTGTTGATTCTTTTTCTTTTTCATCCAACTAAAACCACCATTTATGCACTGAATCAGTTTCTACCCAAAGTTTTTTTTCTTCCCTTCTTCCTGTTACCCAAGATGAAATGCTACAAGTGAGGAAAAGTCGTGAAAGCCGAGTGGATCTGAGGCACCCGCAACAAACCCCTTTCTTCCAGGAAGGTTACTGGACATTTGTTTTAACAGGTTCTAATAAATCTCTTTCCTAAGCCCCGTCCTCCCTTCTGCCCTGTTTTTTCGTCGCTGCTGTTGTTAACTTTCTCACCCCACCTCGCTGCCGCCTCCATTCATTTGTGTAGTTTTCCACTGAGCAACGCCTATTTATCAGTTTCTGTCTCTGTTATTTGGGGCTCCTGGATGTTTGGTGGGTTTTTACAGAGCACTGATATGGGTGTAGCACGTATTCTGTTACACACTGTCACAGCAGTGGCACTGGGTGGGGGGCGTGTTTCCAAGGGTGAGAATACCTGGCAGAGTATATGAATATATGTGCAGATGAGTGTAAACATGAGGACTTAATGTGAAAGTGTTTATATGTTCTGTTCCAGCTCAGGGAAGGGCTGGGAATCTTTACCACCGTTCCTGCGTATATTTGGAAAACAATTCTTACTTGGTTCTTTTTACCCTGCCCCGAACTGACATTGCTCAGCAGTGCCGAGGGCCTGTGGAGGCAGAGGGCGAGGGCATGAGCTTGGGAAGAATTCCAAACCCGCGAGTTCGTGCTGGGCTGGAAATGCTCATCAGTGGGCCAGCGGACGCACCCGAGTGTGTGGCGGAGGCCTGAGCCGGTACGTAAACGCGGACGCCAGAGGGACCACGGCATAGAGTCCAAAATCAAGACACTATGTTGGCGTTGGTTTCTCTTTGTCTTTCAGTAAAGAGAATTATGAGCGAGTCTGCCCTAATTGGATAAACACAGCATTTTGGTCTCAAAACAGCTTTATCCTGAAAAAATGTGAGCGGAACTTACCTGCGGTGGGTTCATTTTTAGGTTGAGAGAACTGTCAAGAGATAAAAGTCATTATTATCACTGAGGGGTGTGAGAAGGAGGATAAACAGTATTTGTAAGGACAAGAACTAGTTATGCCCCGACCACGTGGCCCAGTTGAGCACTGCCTGCAGGGCGCAGGGTCGCCCGTTTGATTCCCAGTGGGGGCACATGCCTGGGTCGGGGGCCAGTCCCTGGTTAGGACACAGGCGGGAGGCAACCGACAGATGTTTCTCTCACACAGCAAGGTTTCTCTCCTCTTTCTCCCTCCCTTCCCCTCTCTCTAAAAATAAGTCAGTAAAATCTTAGAAATAATAATAAAGTAATTAATAATAATAATAATAATAAAAGAACTGGTCATAAGTGCTCAGCTATGTTCAGTATATACCAAACTGGGGAGGGAGACTTCGCAATGTGTTCTCTTTCCAGCACCTTCCTCACAGCAGACATGCAGAAACGGGATCTGGGACCACGTCTCACCTGCTCAGCTCCGTACTGCCACTCAGCTCGCTAAATCTCTTATTCCCTCAAGTTTCTGTGAGAAACCTTCTTAATGGTCCCTGATACCTGTTCCCACTCCTCACCAGTTGTCGGTAAGGAGGCAAATAGGGGGAAACGCCCCTGAGTTCCCAGCCAGAGAAGGAACTGGGGACCAGGAGAGGGCCCACACCAGCATCGTGTGATGCTCACTGCAAGGAGCTGCCTGCCGGGGCGGCATTAGAGATTCTCAAGTTTTTGAAGTAGGCTGCCTGGGGTGACCCCCACACCCCGGCTAGCTGGTGCAGTTGGTCTGCACTGGAGGCTGACTGGAGCTGTCTTCCTGTCTACTCTCGGTAGCATATTTAAACACCTCCCCTGAGCGTAACCTGTTTAAACTGCCAACCGTCCTACCAAATTTCCTCAATTTTAACCAAGCAAGGCCAGCTGCAAGGTACCAGGCGTAGGAGGGGGAAAAGCTTGGCCTACATTTAGAAGAAATAAGACCCATACTTTTTAAGGAAAAAAAAGGCTGTAAGAACTCTTTTGGCACATGGAATTATTTATATCTTTTGAGATGTAAAGAAGACTCCTGGGAACCACCGAGGGGAGCAACGGTTATTCCGCAGCGCAATAAAAACGCCGGGGTATCACTTGCAAGCACGAGTCATTTCTGCGCTAGCTGCTTTCATTCCAGAGGCCAGCCTCATCCAAAAAAAGAGGAGGGTTTCTAAAGTAGGATTTGCTAACTAATCCTGTCGGGCTGGGGAGGGACCATGGGGATTTGATTTATTCAGCTCTGATCACTTCACTCAGTTCTTCAGTCAAGAACACGGTTGGGGGAGGAGGGGGTCTGACAGTGGCGAAGTATGCAGAACAGTGAAAAGACATTAGCAAGTATTCAGATTTTGCACTGTGTAAATATCAAACATCAGCTCCCAGCCTTATGAGTTATTTGAGCAGAGTTAAGGAGGAAAGGGACATTTTGTGAATAAAATGTCTTGCCAAACAAACTGAATGAGCCCCCCTCCCCTTTTTTTTACCGTGATTTCTTATAAAGAGCAATTTTCTACCTTCTGAAACAACTCATCAGACATCTGGTTTTTACCTTGAATGTACAATCCTTGTTTCTTAATAAAAGGGATACATTTCCTGCAGGTGTTTCCAATCACCGACGCCTGCCAAGTGCCCACGTGCAGTTCCCAGGCTCTCCGATCTTTGCCTCGTGCGGTGGTGGTGGCGGGGCATTTTACTACGAATGATGATAGGCAGCCTGGCTTCCTAAGGCCCCGCAGAGGGATCAATCATAAACCACTTCCCAGTCTGCAGGTCTGTTTCTACCTCAGAAATTCAAAGAGGATCAGCCTCCTTTGGAAGGTTTTAGAGGTCTGTGGCACTAAGTGTCTGGAGCAAATCCCTCGAAACCTCTTTGCCTTCATAGAAACATTGATTTTGGTCATACTGCAAGGGTCAGCTCTCTCTATCGCCAGCCTGTTGCTTTCAAGTGAACCTTAATTCGAAAGCAACTTTCAAAGTGGTTTACCACGCCCGGTCTATTTTTAACCACGTGACTCAGCAGCCCAATGTCCTCGCTGTTCTTAAACAGACCAGAGCCTGTAATTGCAGCCGGAGTGGCCCTGGCTGCTTCCGAGCCCCTTCACAAGTCACACAGGCACCGGGGCCAGCGGACTGGAAGATGTCAGGCACCGCATGCCTGCAAAAGTCTTCCACGCGGGACCCTGCCAAACACAACTGCCGGGTCATGGCGGTGTCGCGCCCCGAGATGTCCCTCAGTGATAAGGGCGCGGACATGCAGGTGGATGTCAGAAAAGATCCTATTTCTTTGTCCCTGTCTTACGCTCAGCATCGAAGCAATGATCAGAAATGGGTACAGATCGATTAGCTGAGGGGATATTCTGGTTGAAAGTTCTCTTTAAAAGGAAAAAGAGAGCACATCTGGCTATGCAAGTACTTGATATGCGAAGCTTTTCAGTGAGGTCCTTTAGCTGCAAATTAACATAATAAAATCATCCCATCATTAAAGTTAAGTTATGTTCACGTCTGATTGTTTCTTAATCAGCACTTCAAAGGGTTAGCATCTGGTTTCATTGCTGCATGTGACTCCATGGTGTGCAGGCGCGTTCTACAGCTAAGGGAGCTTCTGATGGTAATTACTGGGGTTTTGTTATTTCCTATAATAGCTTCAGATGATGTTCTACTGCATGAATACATTCCTCTCATGAAGGCCACTCATCTGTATCAATTTCCCAGAATCTGTAGCCTTGTTAAGATAATGGGTTTCGTTCCAGCAATTAAATGGGCCGACATAGTGGTAATAGTAAACATCTACCATGCATGAGGCACTGTGCTCAGCTTATATATTACTTGATCCTATGACAAATCATTGAAGTTAGAAAGTTCTCATTTCACAGGTAAGAAAACTGAGGCACAGAGGAGCTAACTTGCCTTATTACTCAAATCTGTTGGAACTGGGATTTGAACCCATGAAGACTGAGTCCAGAATCTACACTCTCTTAATCACTGCACTCTGCTACCTCTAAAATCTCACTAAGGCTGTACAATCTTCCTTTGCCCTGTCTCCCTGTTTGGGGTATACAAATGCTCAATGTCAAAAATTAATCTTAGTCTTGAATCTGGGTTTGTTTTTTTTTTAACCATTATGTTATATGTGTCTGAATTCATATCCTGTTCTCCACCTTTCCTCTAAGAGCCTATGATATGTCCTGTAGCACAACAAAAGCAAGAAGGAAATCAAATCCAGAAAGTAGCCAAACAGGACTCGGAAGCAATTTTGGGCCCTAAGTGTTCCCGTCAGAATGTACTCCACTGTTCCTGGTATCTGAAGCACATGACATTCAGGTTAATGAACAATATCAAATAGGCAGTATAGAAACTTAGGTAATTGAATCACAGAGCCTTCATCAATGATTTGCTTAAGTAGCTGTAATTTACAGAATGTTTAATGTACGCATTAACTGTTCTTTTAGTTTCTCCACGTTCTGTCTCAGAAAACATTTAAATGATGTTATGTCTTCTACACGGATAAATGCCATCCCTGAATTATACTTTGACAAGAAACCTACAATCATTATAGAAAGATCATTACAAGAGGTGACATTTTCCATGATTCAGTCTCTTTGGCACAAATGGAGCTCAGTGCATTATCCATTATCCACTGGGCTGCCTGGTATCCCCCTTCCAATCAAGAATCAATGCTACCGTATTGCTCAAATTTTAGTTCTAGAAAACATCTGTCTCTGCAGATGTGTCTGCATTTGTAATTTGGTCAGAAAATGAAAATGTAACTGTCATTCCTTTGATACAAATTTTATCAGGATTAAGTTTAACTGCACGTCATAGAAACCCAACCTGCAGCAATGTAACCCAA
Organism: Mormoops blainvillei; assembly: GCA_004026545.1. NCBI lineage: Eukaryota > Metazoa > Chordata > Mammalia > Chiroptera > Mormoopidae > Mormoops > Mormoops blainvillei. Next base: position 3,440 of record PVJD01016276.1, on the reverse strand, counting down.
TGGTTTATTATCCACGGGAGGGAGGCAGGTCGGGGCTGGGTCGGCCGCCCAAGGAGGCCATCACAGCAATCGAGTGAAAGGTGCTAAACTGTGGCCTGTTTGCAAAAGGCCACATGTCTGCCCACTGTCACCAGATGAGCAATTACATGGCTTCTGTTTCATTTCTGCCTCCACATCACACGAGCACACGTCACCAGAGGAACCTGTCTCAGAACACCGCTGGGGAAGGTTCTGGGCAACGCAGAGTCCAAGACTCCAAAAGCCTGTGGACTACCCAACAATGACATTTCCCTTTCAGGCAAACAATTCAAGTTGAGGATTCTAATAATGATGTAGTTGAATACCTAGACCTTCCTGCAATTTGCTCTCTGACCCTGCCCAAGTGACTAGGCTGTTTTGCACTTTCAACGCTGCATCGGTCTACCTGACTACGTTGTCCCCATCACCACAAAACTTATTTTGCAGACTCCAAGGGACACAGAGGCATTGGCCCCTGCCTTGTGACCCTCCCTGTGACTCCAACTGTTGGCCATGTCCCATGACTCTACCTGCTGCCCATGAGTCAACTGAAACCACTTACCTCACAATCCCACTTGCGGACCACTGAGTCAGCCAGTCTGTGCAAATCCAGTCGCCCCTGCCATCAGAAAATGAAAGATGCACGTTTATGGTCTCGTTTCCGTAGCAACACATCATCCCTTTGACCATCAGCTCCTTGCAACTCTCACTTTTAAAATCTTTGCCTTATTTTTACCACCTCAGAGCCTGTCTTCGATTCATCCCAAAGGCTACGTTCTCCAACTCGCAAATCATATCAGAATAAAATTCTCCTTAATTCCTCAGAAGAGTCCTGTGGAACTTCTTTTACAGAGCAAAACAGCATGCTTCCACCTCCTATGATGTGACATTTCCTCCTGCCAATGAGCACGCTATCGTTTTTTTCCTCTTAAGTCACCACATCCATCTCTAGTTCAGTTGCAATTCCTCTTTGTGTCCTGTAGCCTGAGTCCAATATTACAAGTTCACCACCATACATTTTATATAAAATGAGCCCTAGCTGGGTGGCTTAGTTGGCTGGAGCGTTGCCCTTACACCAAAAGGCTGTGGGTTCGATCCCCAGTCAGGGCACATATGGGAGGCAACCAATCGATGTTTCTCTTACATCAATGTTTTTCTCTCTCTCTCCTTCCCCTCTCTCTAAAATCAGCAGAAGAAAAACATATCCTTGGGTGAGGGTTAAAATAAATAAATAGATAGGCAGGGGGATTTGTTGTTGATGATCAAATTAATTTTCTAATGTTAACATGCTAATATATTTGTAACAATATAAGAGGTAAAATATGCAGACTTGTTAATAATCAGAGGTGGATTTAACAGTGGGCGCACTAGGTGCGCGCCCTGGGCCCCGACTTCTGAAGGGCCCCGCAAAGTCCCAACTTTACGCTTTTTTCTAATGACACCGAGTTTGGTTTCATATGTGCAATTTTAATTACATACAAGTTTACAATCAGCAGTAAAGCCTGATAGTGTGTTTAGATATTTTCTTCTGTGCCCGGGGCCTCAACCAACCTTAATCCGCCTCGTTAACAGTCCTCGTTTTAGTGACTGGCCGTTCGGGAGGCTGTGGTTGGTGCATATCCGCTCCTCATGCTACGTTCCCTTTGTCCTCTGCCAGCCACTCGGCCAATCTAGGATCTCTGCCCTGGGGAATGACCCAAACCGTCATTCCTGAAGCGTGTGAGCCTTGCACTGCCTGCGTGGGTCCCGATGCCGTGGCAGGAACTCTCTCTCCCATGGATAATCAAGGTTCGAGGCCCAGCCCCGCCTCCTCGGCCCACCACAGCTACAGCGGTAACCCTCTTCTTTGCCTGTTGCTTCAGTGGCACAAGAAGTCAAAAGTGACCGAGTGGCCATCTCAACTGCCCCCACAACGGAACCTCTGCTGCGTCCCTTGGTGAAAGCATCCCTCCCATGGAATCTAAAACTTCTAGGTCAGCAGCATTTAAAGTTGCGGGAACAAGAAACAAAAATTTCCCACATGCGTTGTCAGGGGTAATGACGTGAATCTACTCACATCAAACTCCAAATTCTTGGGCCCATCTTTTTTCTCTGCGTGCAAAGGGACCCTCAGACCTCTTGGACAGCAGGTTTTAATTGCTCTTCCATAGATGGCGACTGAACCAGACAAACCAGGGTGTGTCAGTTTGCCCCGATCCTTCCTCCGGGCTGCCCCACAGGCAGCCAGCATTCAGGGGTTTGTTGGTGCCTTAGGCCCACTTAAGAGATAAAGACGTGGCCCAGGTTAAGGTCTCTGCCTCTTCCTCAAACACACGAGAGCAAGACACACGCGCACATTTGCAGTGTTCCTGGTGAAAATAAACCCCGAACGCTACAATTTTCCCTTTTTGTTTCAAAGGCGCCCCAGTCCTCCCACCCCTACTCTCTTCCTTTGGTTGGCCAGTTTTAACTGCGTTAAGTTTAGGAAGAGATGCCAGCAAAAGGAGAACAGGTGGGGAAGAAAGAGAGGAAAACACTCTTTTGACAGTTCGCTTCTGTTTTGCAGCTGTGAGAGCCACAGATTTGAATTGTGTTACCTCCCTCAACAAGCTAATTAATTCTCTTTTTGAAGAAAAAAACCAAACCAAAACAAAAAACACACATCTCTTTCCTTCAATCAATGTCAACAGCCAATTACAATCTTTCATCAGCCAAAGTGTAATAACAGCAATGTTATCGAGGAAGAAAACAGCTGGGCTAACAAGATGAGCAGTTCACTCCCTCCTTCTTAATCTTGTGCTCACGTGGTATGCGGCAGTTTACAGTAACACACACCCGGGTTTGCCAGTAAATCACCCCATACAGGCTGTGTGTAAACTCCCTTTCGTGTCATGTCTGCTTTGGACACAGGAGTGCACGTCTGCCTACAGGAGACACGGACTGAATTAAGATCAACTCCTTAGAGAGCTTTTTCCTCATCCATTAACCACCGCCGAAGGTTGTTAATTACATAAAGAGGGGCATACTTGGTAGAATATATAACCACAATGGGCATTTAGGGGCAACAGAAAACCCAGGCAGGGGATGGTGACAGGAAGTATTTCACCAATGCTCAGATTGGCACTTTGCTGTCAAGTGCTGGAAGACAACAGGCTTCCTGCCTTATGGGGGTCAGGTATGTGTTGATAGGATTTGGGTTTTTTCCTTAATGTCTTTGGGAAGCCCAGCGTCATTATCTGTTTGTTTATCAAAAACCACACTCCCACCACCCTAGAGGGTGAGTGGAGTGGGTAGGAATTTTAGATCACAGACTGAATTGTGAAGGGATTCCATGTATAATTGATAGGAAAAAAAAATGACTTAAAGAACTGATTTCCAGCCCCCATCTGCCAGACCCCCTCCACCTCCATCGGGGGGCAAGTGTGCTCAGTAAGGTCTGGGGG